>CM067362.1:37845993-37958493 GCA_034401795.1 Chaetoderma sp. LZ-2023a | reverse complement strand
CATGAAGTGGTTTTAAAACCGCAAACCTATTTTTTGGCATGTGACAACATTTAGCTGCTGCTATATTTAAATAAAATGATAAAAATGCAACCTTTAGGTGGAATTGACCTCTTACCTTCAATTTGCAGCTAATAAGTATTAATAGTATTAAATTATTACAATGGCATGTGTGTTATTACTGTTATTTTTTACATTATGGTTGACACTTCAGTATTTGATGTGATATCTATTTTACATTTGTGTGTAGAGGGTTCATCGATTCATGGGTCCTGCCTTTTGATGGACTGCCCAACTGTGATGTATATATATTATATATTAGGCATGAAATAAATAATCTTGAATCTACATGGATTCCCTGTCCCCTGCTTTTCGAAAGCATACTCTGCATAGGGTATCATCGGCGAGCCGCACCGACTCATTGTTGTAGGGCTTGATGACGTACCACTCTTGTTATTAGTAAGAGATTGCAACATTGGACATCATCAATTGTTAAAAGTTATGGATTACAGTGGATCTTGTGTGGCATTCTCGGTGAGGAGGCTGATGGGAGGAGGCTATTCCATTAATCAAATTTGTTCATGGTCGCTGTGATGCTTAGTGTGTCTCTTTAGTAGTGGTATTGATGATTGCAATATGAATGTTAGACCTGTTTGGTTAGAAGCAAATACCTTCTTGGCCAGGTCTCATTGCCATCATTTATACACTACTGATATCAGACAGATTCGGTGTTATTCACATTAAGAGATTTTGTAATGTTTATATTCAGTGCTTCAAAGAGCAAAGTCTGAGTATCACAATCGTACGCGGCATTGACTTCATCGTCTCATTACTAAAACAAGGCATACTCATCTTGAAACGCAATATTATAAATGGAGGTAGTGGCTGTGTCCGAAAGAGTCTGAGATGAGTAGGAAAAACAACGACTTGTTGTTATAATAATAATAATAAAAATCTCCACTTTCGCTAACTTCCCCCCCCCCCCCACCACACACACACACACACACATATGGGACGTGGCCTAATGAAAAATATCGCCTCACAATCCGCTATCGTATGAGTAACTCATTTACCAAATTTGGTTTAATTCTGCCAACTTGAACGTTCTGCCCCTACCCCTCCACCCCAACCTGGGAGCCGAACATAATGTAAAAGTCTAGCATGTTTGAATTCTACTAAACGGGTTCCGATATAGCCAAATTTGAATGTGTTCAATTTGCAAGTATCTACATAATCAGATCGTCATTAAACATGACCCGGACATTATCATCTGACCACATGTGGCAGATTTTGCGGCCAATGGCCGTACCCTCCAAAAGATCTAACACAGATTCACACTTGCCGTCTTCCATGTCGGGAAATTCTACATTGATATCTTTCAAATCAATGCTTCGCAACCGTGTCTCAAGTTTTTTCCTATTTAATGTTTCCCTTTCCTGTAACTTATTGGCTTGTCGCCTTGACAGTTCCACTGCAAGATCTTTCTGCTTTAGTCTACGGTTATGGCATTGCTTTCTAGCCATGGATATAGCCGTCGTTAAAGTGTTAGCGCGCTTGTCTTGCTCCAAGTCATCTAAATACTCTACTGTTTTATTTTTCTGTGCCCTCATTTTACAGGATAAGTAGCACAGTGTCGCATTGGGTGCTTTACTCTTTGCCGCGCTGAACATTCCCATTATTTCCTCTGCATCAATATTGTGGGATCTCGCAGATTTTGTTTCATCTCTTAACTTTTCGGTGATATCGAGGCTAAAATATCTTTTATACTGCCGTTCAAGTAATTCTATGATTGATGTCAAACATACCGTAATCATTTGCGAAAACAACACTTCATCGAGTGGCATCTGTTGAAGTGCAGCAACCGTCTTATCATGCATTGTGCCAAGGGTATTAGGGTAACAATTAGCTATTGGGTTAGAGTTTTGTGACAAAAAGGATTAAAATTCAATTTTTATTAAACTCCAGCATACAAGCATTTTTGTGGAGCTCAGATAGCCCCCTTCCATTGAACACTACTAATAAAGATAATAACTGGTACGGAAGATACACAATTTTTACATTTTTCTCAAGAAAGTGGGAATTCACGTAGGTCATATTTGACGGAAATAAAGGGTAAAAAAATAACATTTTAATTTAAATTCATGTACTTTTATTTGGAAAAAATACATTTCCTCAGAGAAAGACACTTTATCTAACATCAAAACAGCATAACAATAAAATATTATCGAACAATAATAGGGATACGTCATCTCTTTAACCCAGAAATTCGAAAATGTCACAAACCATGTGTTTCAAAGTTACAAATATATGTCTAAAACAGCTAAGAAACTTCAGTGCTTTAGTAGAATAAAGGAATTATATGTCAGTGCCACTGATTTTCACCTGACAAAAATGCATAATAGTGTACCATCAGCTTATTGCTTAAATGCCAGCAATATTAACGGAAAGTTTTTAACAGACATCATAATTAACAGAAATATTTACAATTCTGTGCAAAAGGTTCTAGTAAACTTGCAAAAAGTCATACAATACCAATTAAATTGTCCATTTCAAATGCATAATACTCCAAGACTATCGACCCAAGAGGGATTATATTGATATATGTAATAACAGACAACCAAACCAGTCTTTTTAACATCAAGTATCTTACTTGAATCTTTCTTGAATCCATCAGAGCATCATTGATGCGTCAACTCGACTATTGGATGTTATAGTCTCCCCCTTGTATTATTAGGTGAGACACCTTAATGTATTTTTTTCTCCCAATTTGTTGTGAGCTTAAGACTATTTAGGATGTCTGTTATCACATATCTGAAAATAATCACTATTAGGTAAATAGCCTTCAAGTATAATAGATTTGAAAATTATTTCCATCAATTATAACGTTTGTTAATATTGTTGGCATTTGAGCCTATTGGAGGAGGAAGCCTTTTGCTTTTTTCATTAGACCGTCTGCAAAGTGGAAACATGCTCGCCCTCCCAGATTTGTGCTGGTGCTGGGAGTTGGGACAGCCATGGCATCTTTGTAGTCCACCCAAGAAATGGCAGCGGAGGACGAATCCATGGTGAAATATCCTCGGACTCTTTTCACGAAATGCACTTCAAGTTCGCAACTTTCTTCATCGATGTCAAGTATCTGAGAAATGGAGACAAAAAATAGTATAATGTTATGGCACGATATAGGATTTATGCACTCATTTCAAAAGCATTGCAATATCGCACAAATGCAAAGCGTGTGTGCCACATTGGAATATTTTGAGAATGAGTGCATATAACGATGTTGCATTGTATTATATAGCTGTCATATTTGATAATTAAATTAAGTTATTTGTAATGAAATAAGTTATAATGAACCATCAACTGTTTGTTTATGAAATAGACCTTGAGTTGTGGCTCATGAGTTAAAGGTTATGATGTAATTAGTCACGGACATTCACCTTCCTGTCAGTGGCCTATCACTCAGTGATTGTGATCACCAAGCAAATACACCATCAGCAATTGGCTTCACTCATTCCTTACAAAACTACACTTCAGTCTGGAACCATGGAAAATTTCCAGGTTGGCAACACAATTAATGTAGTGTAAATACATTAAGTCAAGGCGAGGCTGCTGCCACCTAAAATTGGTAATGGCTCCTGACCAATTCTGCAGTAATAATGTTCAATCTACTCAAAATCAGCAAACCTACCGTGGCAAAGAAAACGTCTTTGAATGTGTTGGCTGATGATCTTATTCTTGCGGCAATCCATTGACCAGCATCAAAGATGTTCGGAAAATCAGTTGGAACTGGAAGTAAGAGGACAGATAAGATTTCCTAGCCCGACTGCATGACCTGGAAGACTTTAGGGGCTCATGCAGAATTGCCAAATGCTGTTGAATACTCTTTTAATGCACTTAGTAACAAGTAAGACCTAGACCAGATGCTTCAATATAAATCAGAGAAACCTGTAATAGAGTATCATATGCTGAATTTGTGTCGAGGGGAAGGAGTGCTGATCTAAGCCAATAATCTGTAAGATTGTTCAAAATCACTCTACCTTGAACCATCATGAAATTGACAAGGTCAACAGCAGAGTTATAGTTTACAGTGATGTAATAAGTCTGTTACAGGTGAGGCATGAGCAAACAGAGCGAATGCACTTAAATGGTAGGACTGCCATGATGTAACCTGACCTAATCCATTTACAATGTTCTATTGATGTTTACAACCCAAACGGTCCCAATTCTAATACAAAGACCAGGTACACTCTGCATACATTATCTGGTATCTATTATGCTCCTCACCTTATAATCTTTTTAGTAACTGTACTCACCACCCAAATCTGCAAGGGTAGTCTCCAAGTCACCATCTCCGGAATGTACATCAGGATCTTCACCGCGATGATCACCACTTGCACCAGGATTAGCTGCAAAACGAAGTTAGAATTATTATTCAGAAATCTATGGGACGGTGTGATTTGCAGGATTGGTCAAAGTCACTTGACCTTGAAGAGTACTGTACTAGGCTGATGGCCCACCATGAAACTGACAATGTCAACAGCAGGAGCAGAGTTTGATTTTACAGTGATGTAAATCATGTAATAAGTTTGTTAAAGGTGAGACGTGGCCGAAGAGAGGTAATGCACTTAAATGGTGGGACTGTCATGATGTACCCTGAACTGATGCATTTACATTGGTCTATTGATGTTTACAATCTAAATGATCACCGTTCTAATACAAAAACCAGGTACACTCATACACTATCTGGTATCTGGGGAATTATGCTCTTCAGTTTAAAATCTTGAAATACAAGTAACTGGACTCACCCCCCAAATCTGCAAGGATAGTCTCCAAGTCACCATCTCCGAAATGCACATCAGGATCTTCACCGAAATGCACATCAGGATCTTCACCGTCATGATCACCACTTGCACCAGGGTTAGCTGCAAAATGAAGTTAGAATTATTATTAAGAAATCTATGGGAATGTGTCATGATCTAGGCCAAATATTTGCAAGATAGGTCAAAGTCACTCGACTTTGAGATGGCCCACCATGAAACTGACAATGTCAACAGCAGGAGCAAAGTTTAATTTTACAGTGATGTAATAAGTTTGTTAAAGGTGAGACGTGGGCAAAGAGAGGTAATGCACTTAAATGGTGGGACTGTGTTGATGTACCCTGAACTAATCCATTTGCATTGGTCTAATATCTGTGGTATTATGCTCTTCAGGTTAAAGTCCAGAAATACAATTATCTGTACTAACCCCCCCCCCCCCCATATGCAAGGATAGTCTCCAAGTCACCATGTCCGGAATGCACATCAGGATCTTCACCGCCTTGATCACCACTTGTATCAGCGTTACTTGTAGCTGAAAAATGAAGTTAATATATTGTTCAGAGCTTATTTGATCAGTGTTTACAGAGATTATGAAAATCGTAGAAAATTCCAGGGCCTTCAAAGACATAGAAAAGCCCAGTATTTTGTCAAATGTGATTGAAAGTCATGGAATTATTCTGGAGAGGACATTTTAACAGCAACAGTCTGATCTCCAATGCCGTTCCATATAGTGAAATTTCAAATATATTGGTGTAAATACAACCCACTTTACAGAATTGTATACGGTCATGGAATTTTGTTTTGATTAGTTCTGGAAGCCATGGAATTTTGTTGAGTTAAATATGTATCGAGCTTAGTCAATGTGCAAGGAAAACCCTATAGTAGAAATGCTGCAAGTCATAACTCACCAGGACAGTTCCTATATGTCCCGCATCCTATGTGTCACTAACCATAACCATGACCAATAGGACCCTAGCCCGGACACATCGGACCAGAGACACATAGAAATGGTCCCTACTCACCCCCACATGTGAGGCTCTTCAACAGAGCCTGTTAGTCCTCATCTGCCACGTCATGTACCATTGTGTTATCAACGGGTATATCGGCCATCCTGTCACTGGTCACAGCTGCTACTATAAAACGATCTTTACTGTGCAATGTGTCTTGTGCACCAGGTAGTGGAGGTGTGGGTTCACCATTCTCGTGTGAGGAATTTTCACAGGGTGCTCCCTTATCATCATTGCAGCTGGAACAGAAGCAACTCAGAAGTCTGGCCTCGATGACACCTGGCTCAACACTGCACAGCATGTAACAGTCTTGTACCCTGGACTGCTGCTTTCACACTACGGTCTGATCTTTCTCTATTGATGTCCTCCTTCTCCACATACAAAAAGGCCCGTCTTTGAGCCTTACAGGAATCCTTAGTGAGATTTTGCTGGCAGAAATTTAACATTTCCTCAGCTGTATTCACCTCCACGTTTCTCGCTATTACTGCTCGCCTCACTGTGCTTTTAACTACACCAGAGACGCCATTGCTAGGACCTTTACCGTGTCTCGAACCAAAGAAATGTCTTTCCATGCTCTTAACACTGAAATCTTGTTGTGCGAAGGAGATATCAGAAACGGGTAAATTAGATTTATATTGTTGACTACATCCATTGGTGAACTCTCTGACCTCAAAACTCTCGTCGTGTCCTCAAATGTTCCAACGCAATTTTGGTGTAATGATGAACAGCATGAGCATCATGAGTCAGATCATTGCTGATGCAGACACTGGCTTCTTGAACAATGTGTGCCTCATCTTCTACATGCTCGAGACATGGGTAGAACGCTACAATAGCCTGATAGGATGTAGTGTCACTTGATTAATGGCCCAGTGGTGAGATTGGATTTCATCTTGACAGAGACAAGAATAGTTCTCGGCAAAGTCGAGGACCAACACAACTTCATTCCCTTGTACCTGCTGTGTGCACTTTGTGTACATTCTCTGTTGCCAACCAGCAACAAACACATGTCTAGAAAGTTCCTCGGTCTCCTTAAGTAGCTCTTTGAAGAGGTCATGCAGGGTGCCAGTTTTGGATTGAAAAACCTTTTTGGATTTGTTTTGACTGTTATGAGAATAGATTAATGTGTCCCAATTCTTCCAACTGACAGGTCGGTTTCCATGTTGGTGGATTATGTCATCAAATTTTTCTGCCAGAAGTTTAGTGCCACAGTGGTTGCAATTTCGGTAGATACATTTCAAATTGAACTCCTGGTCATCTGGCTTGGGGCACAAAGTGGACGATACCAGCTCATACTTGTTCTTCAGTTTCAGGTAGCTAAATGTACCGCAAGCAGATACGGTTTGGTTGAGGGCATTGATTTTTAGCATGGCATCAGTGCAAGTCTCACAAAGACACTGATTATGTCTGTTCCTCCTCATCAGTAGGACATCCTGTGGCCGCAACTTTCAGAAGACGCTTCCACTGACGTTTCCACTTGTCCTAGGATTTCTCTCTTTAAACATTTCGTAGGATTTGGCTACGCTTACCTCCATAACCTTTCGTTGTTGGAGGTCTTTGGATGGCTTAGCAGTCACAACAGTTTTCATAGTTGGGAGTTCACGTGATATTTCCGGGCTTCTGTAAAATGCTTGGATATCCTGGACCAAGTCGAGACAAGTGACATCTGATCTTTTCCTCCTTAAAACCTTAGCTTGCATTTCTTGATAAGGGTTCCTTGCAATGCTTGTCACATAGTTGGGACGGATATCCAATTCTCTGCTTATCTGTCTCATATGTTTATACTTTTTCATGACCATTAGGCTTGCCATGATTGTGCGACGTTTCAAACTCTCCAGCTGTTTTAAGGTTACTTTCATGCTACTAAAAGCCAAATCCTTCACATCCTCTCTGAAAAGTTTTTTCTGCAGGGCAGGTCTGGTAATAATCCACGGGCCTGGAGAAGATTTTTTCCTGGGTGTCAGCTTCCTGCTATTCAGTAAACCTTCAACAATATCAGTGAACTTAGCTGGGTCAGAGGGGATCCTTGACAACAGTCGTGAAACAGCTTTGTTCCTTGTTGAAAGTTTTGAAAAGCCTTGTTGACTAGAACTTGTTTTCGAGTGTTCAGCCATCTGTTCAGGGGGATCCGGCAATCTAGGAGAAACTGTTCCTGGTTTACGTTTCTTTGCTTCCCTTTTCCTTTTTTTCCATTCCCGATCCTTTTCCCTGTCCCTCCGAATCTTCTGGGCACTCTTACTTGCCCGACATCTTGCCTGAGCTTCAGAATTATATTTGTTTTCCTGTTTTTTCAGCACGAGTAAGGACTTTGGGTACCCTGGCCTTCTTTTCCACTCCTTCAGCTTTCTTTTTAGCATAATACTTATGTGATCTCTGACGGCATGCTTCGCGGTCTTTTGTCTTTTGTTCTTCCGTCCTCATCTCCCTTCTCTGACGATGTCTTGCAGCCTCTACGGCTAAATGGTCCTTCCATGCAACTGGATCCTGCTTCAAAAGACGTCTTTTCTTTGCCGTACATGCTGCTGCAGAAGACTTTGGCTTCTCAATCGATAAGGGGCTTGGAGGATCGAACGTCTCGCCTGAGGTGCTGGAAACAGCATTGCACTGTAAAGATCATTTAGCAGACCTGCTGGAGCGGAGTCGGATTCTGAGTGCATGCATCTGTAATGAAAAACACTCCTAGCACTGAAGTTGAGATGGCACATTTCATCACACACGCACACACCACGCACGCACCAAAATAAATTTTTACAAATTTTCACGTGAACCGTAAGTAAACTGTGGGAGGAGTTGTGTTAAAAAAATGTACATATTGGGAGATTACTCTCGCAAATATGGACGGATTCCGACCAATTTCAGGCCCATCTTCATGCGGTAATGATAACAAACTTTCACATAAATCATAAGTAACTGTAGGAGTTGCATTCACAATAGATGACCAGATGGACAGACGGACACGCACTGACAAAATAAAATTGATACATAGCTTTTTATGGGCGTGGGAGGGGATGAGAAACATTTTTAACATGGCGTAAATGTTTATAGGGTTTTAGCAGCTTAGTGGTGTCAGATATTGCATAATTACCATAGGCTCTAATATGTATCTGTCAAAACATGTTCACGTTAATCAGCTAAATAAATAGTGTCCGTCAAAATCTGTGCACGTTAGTGGAAATGTCAACTGATCATAAAGCCAGGCTCTCATCAATACAGTCAGACTTCTAAGAATTTCCAAACATTCTAGCTCATCATTTCATATGAAAATAAGGGCATCTGCAGATGAATTGTTTTCTAAACTTGGGCCTATAAAACCTGTCCGGTCAAACAACATATGCACGTGAAAGAATCTGTCAATTTCTAACGAGCGTGAATAGAAATCCGTCATAACATAACGCACGTTGACATTGACAGTGACCTATCCTCATACTACAAGACTAATTCATTCACCACAAGCAAATTACACTCATCATATCAACATAAACAATCCCGCCAGTTGCTTCAGGTTATTGTTTCTCAAAATATGTCATTAATAATGATTTAGTGCATCGTACGTCATAATTAACGTGTGTGATAACCTTTGACAGAATGACTACTCACCTTCACAGTGCGACCATTACTGGATTGAATCAAAACAACTTCACTGATTTAAGTGACATATTACGCAAGACTGCAAAAGCCGTGACTCATCAATTCTGTTGCAGAAAATATGGGATGACTTAACGTGCATTGATTTTGACAGACATTCAGACATCAGTTTATCATGGTGTTTATTTTCAAAACTGCTTGTGATGAGAAAATTATTTTTACCCAAGCACAATAGTAAAAGACAGCGCATTGGGTAGAATTTATGCTATTATGCATTGTTATGTCTGTAACTGATAGTGCCCTACCCCAGACAATTTGACAGACATGTCTAACGCACGTTGACCTAAAACAAAACCGCTGCCAGAACGAAAATAATAAAACCTTTTATGCTTTAATAGTATGAGTGTAATCAATTACCTTACTACATTCAAATATAACATTCATTGGAATATTCTACGGCTCCTGCACACCTACTGCCAATGTGTAAAAAGTTGTCGTTGCAATGTCACTAGATTGCACTCAATTTCTGAATAACTTCACAACAGAAAAGCGTTATAAAAATTAAGGCAAGCAATGTACAGCGGCAAGTTTATTTCAGTTATATTTTGAAACATACAGTGACAAAAAAGAGAAGGGAAAAACACTATAATGCTTCCTTATTTTGTTATGGAGGTAAGAACCTGAGGGTTGTTAACAAATTAATTTGTAACACATTAGCTAATTGCTACCCATTACCAAAAAAATCATGTGTGGCCGATAGGACATTAAGGGGATTTTCCACATGTTTTTTTCAAAGTGTCGATTACTTTCGAGACAAGGATAATTCCATCAACGTGCTCGATTTAACTATCTGCGGATGTATAAAATGTCTTCATCCATGGCCCAGTTAATAGTTTACCGATAAGTCCTAGAACCTGGAGTTCAGTTTTTGCAGTGTCGCTATCGAAATCTTCCAAAATACTGGTTCTCAAACCACCACAAGATGTACCCATTCTAAGGTATCGCATGAAGGTAGTATGATGCTCCACATATATGCCGCTGAGATGAAATAGTATGTGGAGCCGATTACCCCTATAGCGGGGTAATATCCCACGTGGTAGTTTCGCGTCATCTAAAAAAGTAGTAAATCCTTTGGGATAACCCTTGCCATCTTTGTATCGCATTTTTTCATTTGCAGAAAGATGTTTCCTGCAAAGCAGTCTTTCCCAAACAATTTGCCTCTAGCATCTTCTATCTTTCTTAAAGCGGATTTGATGCATGTAGCCATAGAATCAAGAGGATGTAGGTGGCAGTTTAATTCATTCAGTGACTTGCCCCATGACTCATTGACCAGTTGAAGTGCTGTATGGTTTGCTGCACATCTATCGCTCATGGAGTTTGAAATGTTGTTAATCATTTGTTTTCTACAATTCTGGAAATCCGCATTATTAAATGTAGAGTATGTCTTGGCTAAGTTATCTACTGAGTCACATATATGTTGGTGGTAATCTTGCGCTGTGCCACCTGGCAGCTGATCCACTGCAATCACATCACAATTTGATGTTGTAGTAACATGAATACTATTTATGTGCACCCCTTCTTGTGTTGTTGCGTCAAAGCCAATGGTCAAATTACTATTAGCATGAATGATTTCTGCAGTTTGCAACTCCGAAATCACCCCAGTTCCCTAACCATCATCTCAACTGTAGTTCTATGAGGGACCTCTTCTTCAAGAGCTTAGGAATGTTGTTGGTGGTAACTTGGTTGACAATCGCGTCGAATACATATAACCGCATTGCTGTGGAGTATGATTTCCCGTTGTTTATTTTGCTTTCTATGCCTATCTTTAAATCTGCCAAGCTTTCTTCAAGTTGGAGATTTTTATTCTCTAGTTCTATGATAGTTTGATCTTTTGATTGTAGTGTCTCGTGTAATGCAATCAATTCCTTCTGGACTGATTCCATTTCCGATGACGAGTTATCAGTTTTGTGAGACATTCTGAGATCCATTCGTTTGATACTTTGATTTAGTATCCTGATTGATCACATTTTTTGCAAATTTGCCTTTGAGGCTTGCAGTCGCAACAGAATTATTTTTTTCCTCAACTAATCGCAATTGCATAGTTTGACTGACGCGCGCTCGTAGCACTGCACACATAGAACAATTGTTTGTGGAGCACTGGCACATGTAGATGTAGATTCTACACCGTTGATCTGATCTTGATCATAATGAGTTTTGACAGGTTTTGTGATTTTGACAGATCTCGCTTTAAATGTTGAAAATGGATCCAAACAGATAGATTGGAATTTCTTATATTGATCAGTATTCGTTAGGTTTTTAAACCTCTTCAACGATTTAAGGACCAGTCTCGACAAATTGGATTGGAACTGTAGTGTTCGGTCAAGTACTGACGTGCGATTCCAGATTTCTCAGGTCTGCAGATTCCCGATCGTTTTAATGGTCGAGGCATCATTCACACCCGAAAACTACCTAAAGAGAAAGAAGTCCTTAAAGCTCTGCAGCGGTTTTGAGAAATGTACATTTGCAGACCAAGAAAATGCCATTTTCAAACATTTAACACTGTGTAATGACTTGCTCGATATCTTAACCAGTCATTCCAGTGATAAACTTTCAAAAATAGTTTTCTCTTGGTGTGGAAATCGACATCTATGGTCAAATTAAATTTATTGTTTGTGTGCATGCATGGTACGGGACACTTTCAGTGATGAATTCCCTGGGTATCATTTTCAAGGCTACCATGCAGGAAATCTGTTTAATATTTTGAAATTGAGCGGAAGCCGTTACCGCCAGTCAAATTAATTTCAAAATATTCAATAAGTTTTATCATAAATTCACTTTTCCAGGGATTTGCAGGTGAAAGGGTTAATGATACCTCGGTTTTAAGACATATATTATCTGAGGTTTAATGAAAAAATATTTTCCTTGGGGTGCGGGTGGGGTGTCCTTCCACATCATGCAGATAAACTTTTCCGGCTTGGCACTCTAATTTTTGGATAATGGATGAGGCAGCAATGGGCATGGCTTCCAAAATCCAGTCAAATTAATTTCAAAATAATCAGTAAACCCTTGAAAATGAAGTTTGGTGGATTCATCTGTGAAAGGGTTAATGAATTGCGTACATTTTTCCAAAATTAACGGGTAGTAGGGTGGGGGATTTCAGCAGTAAAAGGGTTAATTATTTCCCTAACCCTTTTGCCGACAAATCCCTGAAAAATGTAGATTATTTACAATATAAAATTATTTCTATGAATATTTTAAAATTAATTTGACTGGAAGCCTTGCAATGGCTTCCAGTCAAATTAATTTCAAAATATTCATAGAAATAATTTTTATGTTTTAAAATAGGGTGTGTGGGAGGGGGGGGGGGGTCCCTCTGCCACATCAAGGAAATAGAAATACCCTTTTCCATTCCTTGAAAATTCAATCAATGAATGAGAACAGAATCAGAGATCACGATTCATTATGATTATGATTATCAATATCATAATCATATGATAATCATTATCGTGATGAGCTGGAGTGGGGATTTCAGCAGTAAAGGGGTTAATTATTTCCATAATGATAATTATTAAGATAGTCAAATATCTTTAAAATAGTTGTAAGAATATTAAACTGATGGTTTGATGTAATTGGATTTATAATAACAGAGCGTGTTGATTGGCGTCACTTTCAAAGCTCACATGTGCGAGATCGAATTTTTAACCATTTTGTAAGTACACTTGTACAAGTCATTAGCGCATTTTTATGTGAAATTTATATAAAATATTTATTAAGATCTTAAGATAATTCAATATAGCAACATTTTATGAAGAAAATATTGTTGGATGGCGAGTAAATAGCGCAGATGATAGTGGATTTTAACATGGTATGTTGAAATCTGAAAGTGTCACGGCCGCCATATTGGATTAGCAAAATCGATTTCTGGATTCCAACATTTGGTCAACATTTTGAGGATCCTAGAAACATGCTTTAGGAAAGATAGATTTTGTTCAAATTTGAGGACATAACAGATAAATATGTATATTAATTAGGAAAACTATTTAAAATGTATTGTATCTTTGAAAGTTTCTATGATAAAAATGAGAGAAATTTTCAAAACGCACAAATTTACCGAAATACTACAACTAGCGGGAAAATTCGAAAATGAGGTTCAAGTTGGGAATTCCCTTTTATTATTAAAAAAAATGTAATGCTATTCCTCAAAAGTAACCAATCAAAAAGCGGAATTTAGAACACCCCCTGATTTCAAAATGTGCGACGTCATGAGTGCGTAATATGCGGCTCCATCGATACGAGATAATTCTCGGCGCGAAGACACGGCTCTATATTTAGATTGCTGGATATCTCATAATTATTATCTTCACGTACGTGATTCATGGCGAGTTCTCTTCTCTTATCTGTTCTGTTCCGACTGTAATAGCGTTTGCGCAGCGATGACCGCTTAATTATTTTAATAAACAGCCAATGGAACTTATATGTCCACTTTAGCACTCTATCAAACTGACCACAAATGACTTCTTGCGGTGATTGTGAGAAATGTCCATTTGCATTAGCTACTCACCGGAGAACTTGTTTTGAAAGTTTACCACTGGAATGACTGGTTGGATAACCGATCCTATAATTCCAGTAGTAAATTAGCTTCTTAGGAAACATACTCCGAGATAAAGAGTCTCTAGAATATCAGATAGCTGCCAGACAATTAGCTGTAAAGAGCATCACAAGTAATAGCTGGTTCATACATTGTCAACACTTGTTAGCCAAATACCACTTTCCTAGCATGTACCAGCTGATTCACTGTATGCCTGATACAGATCACTGGAAGGCAACTATTGACTCACATATCAATGAATATATACACGCAGCCTGGCAAAAGGATGCTATTCCCAAACCTCCTCTCAAGTACCTTAATGTCAAAGTATGTACATTATCCTTGTCATCATTAATCAGGATTAGCCTGATAACGGGAGATGATAATCACTATTCAAGCCATAAACAGTGTGTGTTTTACAATTGTAAATTTCATTCTGCTGGGAGCCATCTTGGCCAGTATTGATGACGTATCACTATTAACGTACACAATTATTGGTGACGTGTCATCCATTGTGATGATACATCACAGGTACACGTGAGCGTTAGCACTTAAACGGTGTAAGTGGGCCAATGGGGAAAGCCCATTACGACCCACAAATTCTCGATCATTCATGCAGAACCAATGGAAACACCCCTTTACGACCAGTTGGTCATTTTGGCACCTGAATACTATATAAACCCCCCTTTTCCAAACAATTCCGCTCTTGTATTTTTACTATCCTAATGGGTAAAACCAATACTATTGGCGAAGCTTGGGAACGAATTAGCAAAGATGTCTACACCATTGGTATGTAATTGAACCGGTGTCATAAGTTGATTAGTCTAAATGTAGCCTGGTTAATAAAAAGCGATAACGCTGACAGGCCATAGTACTTCGCATTTTATTATTATTATTATTATTATTATTATACTAACCAACAAGTACGACCCAGAGGCAGTGCGCCTAAACATCCCATTAGTCACCAACAATACAACCTGTAGTGTTGTGAATATAGCCTACATGTAATTCCGTATTCGGGTTATGTTCCAAGAATGTAACTTTAGATGTATCCGTTGTTGGTTGCTAATGGCCAAGTATTAAGTAAATACATGTTTGTGGAAACTAGTTAAATCTGTGTTAAATACGTATTACCCACGCGATCTACACAACCAGAGGCGATTTCATGAAAATCTTCAAAAGACGTTCAAAACTGAACATCGGCAAGAACTTTTTCACTAACAGAGTTGCAGACATTTGGAATGACTTACAGAAGCTGTTATAAGTACCAGTACCACCCCAGCATTTGAACAGAGACTGGACAAATACTGAAAGGACCAACCAATCAGATTTAATATAGACAAGATATTCACAATTCAAAGCGCATGCGACACAGCAAAGATAGAAGACCCAGAGCTGACAGAAGAGGGTATATAACCCTACAGTCAGAAGAGGACCTGTAAGTAAACATGTAAGTTTGATTAGTTTCAAAATGGGCCCTCTTGTGTTGTTTTTTTCGGTCTGGGCCCTGGACAGGTTAAATTCCATGGAGGTGTTTCTACATTTTAATCCTATTCCCACGTGATCGTCTGGAAATGTAGAGTTGGTAGCTTTATAATTTTTAATCTTGGTCACAGAAATGGTACACACATTTTTTTTTACGAATAATATATGGGCCGGGGTAATTCTAGAAATCATAAATGTATGTAAATTGAAAATGCGCTTTTGCTTAGGTAGCGAATTATCTCATTTCAAGGTCGTTTCTTTTTTTCCAAACACTTTTTTGGCAACATGGCTCATAATGAATCGGCAGGCCGCAAGGTCTCTGTTTTAGACACCTTGAAGATTTCGGGACCGTCTTCTTGTTCTATCACAATTGATTATGATAATCTCACTTCCCACGACGGAAGTGATCGATACGAGCTCGCCTCGTATATGAGTCAATATCAAAAGTTGCAAAAATTTAATGCAAACAAAATCGAAAAATATAGTATTTCTAAACTCAAATTTTATTAAGTTTTCAATTAAAGTAATGTTACTAGATAATAAAAATCACCAAGTGCAACCTTATTGCCAGACGTATTCAGCATTTTCCAGAGCTAAACGATGCAATACTAGTTTGGATTGTCCATCCTGTTACAAATGTATTATTCTGAGTTTAGAACTGAATTACTGTTACAAGTACATACAATTTCGTAAATTGGAGGCTTGGATTATGACAAATCTCTGATTTAACAGAGTACAATCACATTACAGCAGAAAAAGAATAGAAATATTGACTAAAGAAGTCATACTTTTGATAAAATAGTCCTTTTTAGCATAGTTTCTTTCAAATTTTTCATGTGTATTGTATTGATCATCCACTAAATTGTCGTGGCTCAGAAAAATTAATTCCAATACATAGATAGTTAGGAATTAAATTCTTTTTAAATATATTTTATCCCCTTGCATTCACAAAACAATGTCTGCAACAGGAGGGACATCACGGTTACAGGATGGACCGATCCCGTAACAGGATGGAACACAAACATATTATCAGTAAATGCTACTCGACAGTTATTTTGATGCAATGATTTGTCTAATCTATCTTAGTATAGGCTTGCACGATTATTGGTTCGAGTGATCGCGATCGATCCTTAAATAATAATCGCGATTACTCGATTAATCAGCCCTTTAAATTACCTTGATACCCTATAGTAACAATGAGAGAAGACTATTTTTGAAAATTGATCGCGGGAATGCCTGGCTCGATGATCGAGCAAGCCATTCCAGCGACCTATTTTCAAAAATACTCTCCCTTTTGCTTGTAAATGGACAATTAATGCGAGAAAATTACGAGTTTCTTGAACAATTTCTTGACTGGTCATATTAAAGAGAAATTATTAGGTGTGTTTTGAGATATTTTATGCAGTTTATTTTATTCACGATTATTCGATTATTAATTTTTAATCGTATGAATTCGTGATTTAAAAATACTCGCGATTTTTTATTTAATCGTGTAATCGCACAAACCTATCTTAACATACACAAGTAATAAACAATAAAATCTTAATATTAGTGAAAACCTCAAAATGTGGTAACAGGAGGGACACCACGAAACAGTTCAAACACAATTCAGAAAATATCAGCTTAAACAATAGTACATAAAAGAATGAAATAACATTATAATAAACCCTTTTCACATTGGCATTACATTAGCATAATCCGCCAGGAGATCGGTGTCTTAATGTTCTAGCTGGTGGGTAATTTAATGAACGTCATTAAGTTTGCTCTTAGTATTTAAGCCATACATCATTGGAACATTGGATCAATTTCTTGAATAGTATGTAACAGTAGTCAATATTTAATTTTCAAAAAGCTAATGAGTAATTTCATGGAAATTAGATAATAAAAAGCTATACATACTATTCAGAAAATTGCATAATTACAATGGAGTGTGATCAAAATATAAACTGTTTGCTTGAATATAATTTTTACAGAAATAGGAAATGAATTAATACATAGCAAATTCGACTAGCTACATAGTAAATTCGACTAGCGCTCTGGTGATGTATGCTTAAATTACTTTGCAACAGAATTCCAGATATCAACGTCGATCTCAAATTGGGAATCTACACCATCTATCATTTTGGGCTGTGGAATTATTGCTACAACATGCGATCTTTCATACCAACATTTGTCTTTATGAGTTTTTGGCCAATAAAATCTATTTTTCTTTCCTCTTCCCACTCTGTGCATGCATTCTACATACAGCTCCTGCTCATCAATAGATTCTACAAAGTCTGGATAGAGCACGTTGTCATATTTTACGATCACATACTTCTTTAAACATTTGGACTGTTCAGGAATATATGTACATTGCATGCCATTATGCTCCATTGTATCATGAAAAATCGCACTATCTTGATTCACAGAGTTAGTGTTAGCCACACCATTGTAGTTATCAATACTTATCTTAGCCACATGATTAGTATCATTTACTTCCACCTCATCACTGCCATTAATGGTCACATAATTAGTATCAGTAACAGCCACATTCTCAGTACATGTAGCATTAACAACCACATTCTCATTCTCATTAATAACCACATTCTCATACGTCACCATATCAATAACAGTCACATCATCCGTATCGCTAACTATCAAACTATCATTATTATTAACAGTCGTTCGATGAACACTGCTACCATCCACACCAGCAGTAAAATTAACTACATTGTCATTTGTACCATTGACACTCGCAGCAATAGTGTTATTAACAACCACATTCTCGTAATCCACAATGTTCATACCAGCCATATCATTATTACCATGAACTGGCAAACTATCACTATCAGCAACAGCCATTCTGTCAGCACTGCTAACATCCATACCAGCAGTGTCAGTGTTATCAACAGTCATTCTATCAGCACTGCTAACATCCACACCATCAGTGTCATCAACAGCCATTCTGTCAGCACTGCTAACATCCACACCATCAGTGTCATCAGCAGTCATTCTATCAGCACTGCTAACATCCATACCAGCAGTGTCAATGTCATAAACAGTCATTCTATCAGCACTGCTAACATCCATATCATCATTATTATTAACAACCATTTGCTCAGCCAAATTACTATCATTAGTATCAATAACAGCAACATGCAGCTCGAAACCACGACCTACAGAGTCAATAACTGCCATATTATTATGGTCAACATTTATCATTGTTTCATCATGATCATTGATGATAGATTCCCATATGTTATGTGTGACCTCATATTGCGACCCTGGACCCTTTACTCGGTTCGGTGGAGGAATGATGGCTAAAACATTATCTCGCTGAAACCAGCATTTATCTTTGTTCTTTTTGGGCCAATAAAAGCGGTTTTGCTGCCTTTTCCTATCCTATGCATACATTCGACATAGAGGTCGTCTCCATCACTATCTTCCACAAACCCTGGATAAAGCCTGTCTTGGACATTTTCGTAGACATACTTTACAATAACATGTTTCCCAATACATTTGGACAGTTTGGGAATATTCTTCCAACTTTTCTCTAATACTTGATTATTATCATTAATAGTAACAACATCTGATTGAACAGTGTTATTGCAATTCACACTGTGATTACCAACCATATCATTTATGCCAGGTACACAGTCATGATGCAAATTATCATCAACAGTCATGCGGTCCTGATCAACGCTATTATCAACAGTCATATCATTTAGGTCTGAAATAACACTAGACGTGAAACGATCATGCGTCAGCAGATTATTCACAGGCAAGCCATCACGCTCTTCAACATTGTCAACAATCACACCATCATTTACAGCGACATCACTCACAGTTATACTGCTATGTTCTACAGCAGACTCATGATCTATATCTGATTCTGCATGACTGTCAAATGTAAATTTACGGCATTTTAACACATGCCCTTTACATTCGTTAGATTCAGTACATGTACAACTTATATCCCTGTATAGAATTTGTCCAGGGGAATAAGTAAGTACTTGATGAATCTTCATAGTACCTGGGACGACTTGTAATTTTAGCTTGTCAACTTTGTGTTTGGCATTAACTATTTCATGTATTGATATTTCTTTAGTTTTTGTCTCACTGTTGTTCATGTTTTCAATAAACGATTTTGCAGATACAATATCATGGCCATATTTTACGTTCCTATCCGCATTTCTCTTCATGGCTCCACCTACTCCATCTGGCACACCCTTTCCGTGACCTGCTTCAAAAAAATTCCAAGCAGCACGCTTAAATCCTAGATTATAAATCTCAGTAGAAAACAGAAAGAAATTCGTTTTTTGTCTGTACTGGCTAGTGGGACCATCGCTAAAGAACTCGATAGTACGAACAGTGGGGCTAACAACTCTAATTTCACGTAATATGGGTTTTAAATGGGCCCAAATTGCCCCAGGACCATGGTAAATGTTGTCTGATACAGTACAAAACGTTTGCTTTATAGATGACCCTATAAAATATATGCCGGTATGCAATGACAATTGTTTCTTAGATGCTCCAAAATGCATCCCTTGAACCTCTGACCCCATTTTGCACACATAGTTCTCTGAAAAATCGACGTGGATCAAACACTCGTCCTCCTGAAGATTTTTCTTCTTCTCCATGAAATATGTGAATTGTGACCGCATTGTAAACAGATGTCGTTTGTAATTTAAAATTTGCTGTTGTAATTTGTTTAGTAAATTTGACGCGGATTCCTTTTCTAATTCCTTTATGGTAAAAGTCACTTCTTTTTCAACTAGGTTCTTACTTTCATTACCAATCATTCTTTTCTCCTTCTTAGTTTTCCACTGATAGAATTCTATTTGTAACTGTGTGTTATTGTTTTTTGTCATTATCATTTTGCATTTGCATGTTTTACAGATGTCATACATACAATCTTTGGATGCTATGTCACAAACAATGCTTTCCACAATACCATCGATATTATCTGTGGATATAATGTCTGCATGCTTCAACGCTGTAGCTATATATTGAGTGTTTTCACACGTCTTACACATACATGTATTCCGATCACTCTCAGTTGGAAATAATACCCAAAACGGTCTAAGTCGACAGAATGTTGTATAGCTAATCTTAGAACTACTTTCAGTCAAAAACTTCAAATGCAGATTTTTAAGACTGTCATTCAAAATACGACGTTGCTTTTTAACTTTTTTGGATGTCACTGTATTTTTCACTCCATTTGTAATCCTCGATACATCATCCCTCAAATAAAAGTCCTTAACACTTTGGCATAGTCGTCGCGACAGACAGTTCTTCTCATTCGATACATTCCTAGTTTTAATGCCCAAACGTTTAAATGCTACACACTTCATTCTATATTTCCGCAAAATGGAACCTGAAAGTAGTTTTGACAAACGACTCTTTTCAAGCTTCTTTAGTTGTCCTTTGTACGCTTCCCTAAGTTGTTCAATTAGTACATTTTGGAAGATAAGCATTCTATTGATTTCCTTTCTCGGTAGCTGTCTTAAAAGTTTTCTAGTTTTTGTTCTTGGCGTGTCATTTATTGTTGAGGTTCTCTGCTTCTGCTTTTCTCTATAGAGTTGTTTTTTGAACATGACATTCTTCTTTTTAAGGAAAATTAACTGTTTCGTTAATAGTTTATTATCACGATAGCATTTGGCGTGTTCTCTGCTTTGTCTGCTCCGGCTCTGTCTCATTTGTCTTGATGGTCCAGGTCGTTCCTGCATTTCATTTCTCAAGTCTGGCGAATTTGGTGGAGTATGAAGATCCTTCAATTGTTTTTGCCTTGCCCTAATGGTACATTTCTGCTTCCTCCACCGTTTTCTTGTGGACCGTTTCTCTCTTTCTGTCATATTCGCAACCAATTTCTTTTTTCCTAATGCCTTATCTGCCTTGTGTTTCTTCCTCTCCTTCTCTAGGTATGCTTGTCGACGCGCAGGATCACAGTCACGGTTCTGCCTGTACTTGCGCTGCCTCTCAGCATTTGACATCGCCATTTTCCTATAAAAAAACAAATAAATTACATTTACAAAAATCTTTATGGCAATTTACTACCAAACCTGTTTATAATTGATGTACGCTCTTGTCACCACATGCTATGCTTGTATGGAGCTATTACAGTTGAGTTACGAGATACCAATTTTGTGGACTCAAGATGATAGTACATTAAGACGAGTGGTCGCAAGACCACACGTCTTGGTGATCTTGTATCTTGAGGCCACAAATGATATTTCCATAGTTAATGTTATTGCATTAACTGACAGACTGTCTTTGTTGACCTATTGTCATGCTTCAGAAAAAGTGCCCACTGTAGCCAGGTTTGACTGTAATATTGCCATATGCTGCATACATGTATAGCTTATATTTTACTTTTACGTTTATTTATACTACGTTATTCATTTATATAATTTCCTTCGTTTTATTTTGAAATATTTTATTGTATTAGTCGTATCTTGCTATCATATGTTTGGATTTTACGCAATAAAATTTTATTCTATTCTATTCCACAAGATGATTGTTCCTTAAAGCAGGTATTAGTAAGATCACATGCCTTAAAGAATTGCCATTTTGTGGCCATAAAGGGTTATTTACAAAAGAAACTCGAGCCCCACCCACGACCCTCGAGCCGATGCAATGAAACTAATGGTGATCACGAACTTTATAAGCAATCCCACCGCAGTGGTTTTTCGAGAGGAATTAGTATCTGCATTGCATATGTCCTTCCTGTTACAGAATCTGTGATTCTCTTAGAGCGCAGGTAACAGTGCAATTATAATAGAGAATTAATATTATATAATCACATATGTGCCTTTGTGACCCATATAGTCAGTTAGGGCTACTATATATATCAGCTCAGGCGTTATTTCATTTACTATCTCATAGTGTTCCCATATCAGAAAATGTCACTCCTGTTACACACATTTATATCCAGGAGCTTCGACTGCTAAATCAGTATTTATGTATACATATGAATCATAAGCTTCAGATGTATGTATGACACGTCTATGGCTCAAAGATCTATCAATTAAATTAAATATTGCAATTTATATCAGGAAATGTCTATCCTGTTACAAACGAGTCCATACTGTTACGAAATAGCACATAACAGGATGGACTGTAACAGAATGGACAAATTAATTATTAAAACCACATGAAATAATGCCTGCTCCCTTAGAGGCGTGATGAACATGTGCTTTTAGCATTGCATCATCTGTACATTTAGCTGAGGGAATAGCACCCAGTTGCATTGAATATTTCTGCATAAATGCATGCATAACAGTACGGACCTTCTAAAATATACTATATCATGTATACTTACTGGCTTGTGTCTACAGATTTCTTTGATGGGCTGATATTGTTGAGCAGTTGTTTTCTTTTCACACAGGAAGTTGTTGTTAAAAATAAAAGGAAGCGCATAGATTCTAGTGTAGGGATCAGTTATTATTTTACAAATATTTATAAATGTAACAGGATGGACCTAGAATCCGGGGACACATAAACAAACATAATTTTTGCCTGTTCTTTCACCATTTCCAGCCTGTTAATGTATTTTCTTAAAACAGCGCATGCAAATCGTGACATAAGAAGTAAAAGTATATTGTTTGAATATTGCAGTAAACTCGATCTACGGGTGACCGGGGGACATGACTATTTCACCATATTTTAGAGCATTTGGCATTTCTGAAATGCAAGAAAATATCGGATCAACAATTTTATTCGTATATTTATATATATCATACTTTAATATTGTACAGGCATGGAATAACTTAAAACTGAATTACATATTTTGGCGGTGATGTGTCTTGGACACAAATTCCTACAAATTTTTATATTGACTCATATAGATGGATCATGGAAGTCACGATATTTATGTTCGTATCTGGGCCTGATCTGACTGGTATAGAAGTCTGTGGTTCGTGACGGTGGTCTTCTGTCGATTCCAGATTACTTAGCAACAACCCAAACTCTTGCTTCGAGGATATCGAAGTGATAACTTTATGTTACTAATATCTATAATCTTTGCTATGTATATATCTCCCTATCAACTATGGGAGACTTATACTACCACCAAATACTTTGAGTAACTTTTACTGTCACTCGCGTCTATAGAAGTAACTGATTTTTCTATAATACGAATACCGGTTATTCTGTTATTCAAAAGTTATTCCGTGTCAAATCAGCAAATTTCCAGAAATGTCCCCACCTGACCATCTCAGAATTGCTTAATATTTTGTTTACAGCTACCTACACATATTTTAGGCGATTATACAAAATTATAGAGTCCAGTTTTACATACTTTTCAAAATATTGCAGTCTGAATAACATATGGGTGGCGAAAATGTTACAGGGTTTTCGCACATGTTATTTTTTCCGCAACTTTCAAGTCCTAATATCTCCCTTATTATACATGCTAGCCATCTGAAATTTTTTTCATTAATTCACTGCCACGTGTCTTACTGGAAAATGCAAAGAAATGCCAAATACCTTTATAAATCTTTATTTAATACTTTACCAAAAATGGCAAAATAATCTTCGACATTGTGCATTTTGCAACTTTTATCTGAGAATAAAACACAAACTGTCTGCAGTTAGGGCTTGCCTTTTCACATGCTTTATGTATCCATATAGATGAACATGCACAGGTGTTTGTAACCTAAGTTTATAACTTTTAGAGATATGACTTGTTGAAAACAAGAAAATCTTCACGCATGTCAAGTTTCAGCTGCAAATATTATTAAGAGGGACAGGTGGCACACACTATTGCTATATAATTACTTCGGAAATACTTCAAAGTGGATTGAATATTCAAGAACAAATTTAAAGTAATAAGTATGTAACACTGCTTCCATATAAATCTTTAGCACTAATGTCAAAATTTTCAAAAATTTCCAATTTAAAACAAGGTTAAATTGATGCCACTTTTGTAAACAACTTTCTCAGAAGATGCTGCTGCCTTAAACATCGTCATCATCTAAGGAAATTGTTTTCCAAATCTGTTAATGCTAGTGTGGTCAGGATTAAAGCTGCATTAAGGTAACTTCACTAAATTATATGTAATTGTATCTTGTATATCAATCATGTTTAGGCTTTCTCTTTCTGTTGCTAACTATGTACAAGGAGGTAGTCAGCATACTAGCATAGTACAGTTGCTTACATGTAACAGAAGTTATTTACGACAAACTTGGTAGCAGAAAATGTTCTGAAACACACTGTAATTTGTGTCATTGTGTCCTGATCCAACTTATACTGACGACCAGTTATTGTGGTAAGGTTTGTCACTGCACAGAGAATATGATCAATTGGAACAGCACATTCATCTCGTCTTCGTGGCCAAGAAAATGATCTTGCTGGACCTTTTGGCTGCATGAAGATCTTGATGCTCCGATATCTCTACAATGTTTCCAAGATACCAGTTCTGATCATAAACCGTGGCTACATACTGTCCTGGTTGAAAGTTTAGAGACGTTTCTGTGCCTGAGACGCTCACTTTCGTACTGGCACCGTTTTCATCAGAAGATTCTACTAATGCGTAACTCACTAGTACTGGTGGGAATGAAGCAGTGATGGCTCCTTGTTCCAGGAATCGTACCTGCATTTGCGAAACGCTTTAGTAGACTAGGGCGATGCTGTTCCACATCAGTGAGTGATACATAAAAGAAAGTGATACCATGAACATTAGATTGTGACCACTCATATAATTCTACCGGTGTAAGAATATGATTGTCTGTGGTGTGTTGCAGGCTGCTTCTTGCAGCAAGTCTCTTAACTGTTCCTCCAATTCCATCACAAACACTTTTACCGTGGCTTGTTGCAAAAAATGCCACTCCGCTGATAAACCAAAATCTTGTGAATGTAGACACAGGTTGCGGAAATTCTTATAGTTTTTATATTGTCCTCCGCATCCATCACTAAAGTACTTTACATGCTTAACATGAGGCAGCATTTCTTTAAGGTATTTTACCACAACATTAATGAACGCATACACACTTACTGTGTCATGTTGCATACAATCACTGATTACACACAGAGATAAAGGCTTACACAGCATGCCGTCTTTGGAGTAATAAACAGCAAATGGATGCAACGTTGCTTGCTTGTTATCCCAATAAAATCCTTGAATGGAATCCTGAATTATAAAGGAGTAATTCTCTGCAAAGTCTAACAATACTAACATTGTATTATCATGTTCATGTAATGTCTCTTTGCAGCTAGAAAGGTATGCAGCTTGTGCTTTCGCAATGTAATGGTGGGTTGTCAGATTATCAAGTTGGTCATACAGCAGATTAATGAAGTCTGGCACACATTCCTGTCTAGTAACAGTGGAAGTCCGATCAGTACCCCCACTGTTTAAAATTAATGACATCATCTTCATCCATTTCCATTTGATTGTGGATAAGCTCTGTTATATGTGTATACAGGGCATCTTTTCCTGGGCACTGGCTACAGCGGTGTATCATACAGTCTCTGGAATGAATGTCACAAACAACAAGCGACATTAATGAAGTGTATTCCAGTTTTAGTTCACCAACTGCAGCTAACAAAAGTTTCACGTTTTGGTGGATCTCACAGATGCACACAGAATGGGTGCCTCTGGCCCAACTGTTATACACCATGGTGGGCGCAGTTCACAGAATTTGGAAAACCCTATTTTGCAGGATTCATACTTTTGTTTAAATGCTACGTACAGTTCATTCAAATTTGCTAAGAGCAGGCGCTTTTGTTTGTGTATACGATTTCCATCAATTTTTATTGAAAGGTAGTCCTTTTTTCCAGGGCACAAACGAGAGTATTCATCACTTTCATAAAACACGGTCACTTGTTTCTTGACATCTTATGTTAATTCTTTTCCCTTCTTGGTTGAGGGTTCCGCAAGAATGCCATGTTTTTTTTTTAACTCTGGCTTTCCTAACCACATACTTTGTCACATTAAATTCTGTAGCAGTCTTCTCAAGTGACCAGCTTGGAGGTGCCATTGTCAGTATTTGTATTTGCTTTTGTCTATTTGACACACTACATTTTTGCTTCATACATAAAATAAGTTCTGTACATTGCTGACAAACTGGTGTCTTCTTTACCAAATCATCTGGCTCTACTTTAAAATTTTTGGCAAGCTGATATTTCATGGCAGTCTCTGCTTGGGCTAGTTTGCGTTTACCATAACCAACCATATCTCTCTGGCTGACCTTTATTTTGAGGGGAGAGCAAGCATCCAAGTGAGGTTATGCTGGTATTTAGTTGACTTGCATGCTTGCCATCACTCTGATCTGTGTCATATGAATCACTTTCTAAATTGTCATCATCTGTAAGTTCTGCAACAGGTTTAGTATCTAATGGAAATTTTATCATACACTTTGGACATAACTTTTGACCGGGTTTAATGTTATTCCCTGTGGTTTTATTTAGTTTCTCAGTTGCAGTGGTATTCAAGGTACGTAAGTTTCCTCTGACTGGCTGACCATGAACAGAATATGGATCACAGCACTTCTTTTCTAAGAATTCATATTTGTCTAGGTACAACTTTTTATGATGCAAGCATACTGTACTTTGTTGAGTTACTGTCCACAACGTTTAAACAAGGTCTTTATCTTGAGGTGATAAATCACATATTTTCACAAAGCCTGTCTTTTTGCAGTAAGTCAGTTTATGACAGTCATCTTTGCAGTTCATGCCAATAGTACAGGCAGCCATCTTAGATGCCATAGTCACTCAATCTGAAAAACAAACAAGAAAATATTAATGACCAGACAGTTAATAGTTTGATTTAAATTGAGTTTCCTTGGTAAGTGGGCTGCAGGTATGAAAATATAACACTGACACAAGAAAATTAGGTAAAATTTCTTGAAATTTTCTAGTCAGTAGATATGTACATAATTGCTAAGCTATATTATGTTCATATACACTGTGTGCGTATCTACATGTATTAAATATTAATATTAATGTAAAAATAAGATATATTAGCAACATGTCTCATTAGATATATCACCCTGTTTCTTAAACATTTTAAAGTAATATTGAAATTTATTTTACAGAATTAAGTCTAGGATGATAACCATTCGCGAATTGACAAAATAACCCTATTTTGTTAAATTAGTATCACACTGAAATAATCATAGGGGCAAGTTGTTCTAGGTATCAAATTAAAGCCTAGACCATATGCTTTCTTTTGATATATAGCAATAGTGTGTGCCACCTGTCCCTCTTAATAATATTTGCAGCTGAAACTTGACATGCGTGAAGATTTTCTTGTTTTCAACAAGTCATATCTCTAAAAGTTATAAACTTAGGAGGTTACAAACACCTGTGCATGTTCATCTATATGGATACATAAAGCATGTGAAAAGGCAAGCCCTAACTGCAGACAGTTTGTGTTTTATTCTCAGATAAAAGTTGCAAAATGCACAATGTCGAAGATTATTTTGCCATTTTTGGTAAAGTATTAAATAAAGATTTATAAAGGTATTTGGCATTTCTTTGCATTTTCCAGTAAGACACATAGCAGTGAATTAATGATAAAAATTTCAGATGGCTAGCATGTATAATAAGGGAGATATTAGGACTTGAAAGTTGCGGAAAAAATAACATGTGCGAAAACCCTGTAACATTTTCGCCACCCATATGTTATTCAGACTGCAATATTTTGAAAAGTATGTAAAACTGGACTCTATAATTTTGTATAATCGCCTAAAATATGTGTAGGTAGCTGTAAACAAAATATTAAGCAATTCTGAGATGGTCAGGTGGGGACACTTGCTGATTTGAGATGGAATGACCCAGTTGCGTTTCACGATTCGCTAAATCACTTTCGTCAAATGCTGTTCTTGGCTACTTAAAGCCATTCCCCAAAAACTTGTTTGAATTTCGACATATTCAGTTCCACAGAACTATACGAACTCGAGGCTAGGTTTACCTAAACGCAATCATTTTTCGGACTCCCCGATCAAAATTGAATGTTCCCCTTATGTACTGCTTCGCCATGTCACCGTTATGTTCGGGTTGTTACACCCTGCCTTTGGAGCTCCCGCTTTGCCTTGTTTTGCTTACTACTCTTACAAAACTTTTGACCAATCAACTTCGGCCATTTCCGTACTCCGAAGATAGACCCGAACATTGGCAAAGCAGTATCAGTTGGTTCTGGAGTGATGGGATCTGTCGAATAGCAGCTATTGCTTTGGCGCCCATTGCTAATCTCATTCTCAAGAGCCTACCTTGATGGACTCCCTCTGTCATATTTTCGTCTTGTTTTCTAATCTACTCGACGCCAGACGTTATTACGTCCTCGTCCGGCCCCTTGCAATTTAGGCTTGTGCTTGCATTTTACAAGGTTGCCGTGGCGTAGTGGGCCCATCTGACTCCCTAGCACCTGGTGTTGTTGGTAGTTTCTATCGAAACTCGGTTACCGTTATCCGGTACCATGGTAAGTTGGTCGTCGCTACGTTACTACGTCATTCTATGAGTCATCCAGTCTGTGCTGCGTGTACTCTGTCCGTAGCACCCTACCGATGCTCCTGTTTGAATATTTAGAAAACTATTGGTCGTAATTTCTGCTGCATACTATAGACGGTTATGCCGCGACTGCAGCAAGAACTTTCGTCTTTTAACCACCGACAGATACCATCAGCTCACTGCCCTTAGTCCTAGTCTATTCTATTCCAATTCCACGTTGTTTCAGCTACATTTTCGCGTCAGTTTTTCATCGACTTGATGCACACACTAGATCGCGCTATTACATCCTTGCCCATTGTGTTATCCGTTCCTTAGCTCGCCCGGTATTCAAATATAGTAATTCACTCAGGTCTTAGACTGCAAATATAAGATATCTCCGGGGTCATGACCCCCAGAAGACAATCCGATATCTACAATATGTCTCTTTGTTCCAACTGCGCATGATTACTTTAAATCCAGCTTCTAATTGCCGCAAACACATTTTCAAACTGGTATCACTAATGATATGTTCTCTTAGGGCATTTAGTGCATGGAAATTACAGAGTGTGGATAAAAGACCAATTTCCTCGACAGCAGCATTTGTGGAAGTGCTCTTGTCATGCTGTATCATTGGCTTGAAAGGTTCTAACATTGCCGGAAGTAAAAGAACCCATTTTGATCATTGAATATATATAATTGCCTCTCGTGAAAACATGCAGAGTCTGAGCAGGGTATGTTTGCCAAAAGTACTTGCAAGGTTAGAACATGGCTTCGAGTGTCTTCCCGATTACAAATGCCTACGCAAGCTACTCAACCCTTATTCTTTGCATCAGCGAATGTCACCATCCCAGTACTAAAGCGAACAGAAACAAAATCATGCTTTGTATCATAACCTAACACATGTTGTCCATATTTTCTTACATTAATTAAATTGCTGTCACTACCAATAACAATATGATAATCTCTGTTAATACTGTTAAAACCTCTTTGGAAAAGTAAAACACTAAATTGCTTTCGAGAATTTTTTTGTGTGTTTCTCCAGTCAGAACCAGGCAGTTGGAATTCATCCAAATTCTTAATATTGAGTTTCAGCTCATTTTTATCAACACGCTTAACTCGGTTTTGTATCTGGCTAATTGAATTAAAGGATTGGCTATGTTGTCCAGGATTGTTTATATGTATCGAAGTTTTTCTGTTTTGATTTATGTATATCTGCTTTGCTGTACTCCTTTGACTGACACGCTGGAGGGCTACAATATGTCTATGAAAAAGACTTGGCCGTTTATTAATCTGGACTGCTGGCAGCTGGTGGTATTTAGAATTTTCATGCCAAGAATAAACCTTCCAAACGTTCATGTTATCGCTATATAACACTAATTTCAACTGCCAGTTACATGTAAAATGATCATTATATACTGCCTTCTTTCTATCCTGCATAAACAGAGGATCCGCCAATTTTGACGGTCTATCAATTCCATATGTATTTTTGTACTGGTAACAAGCACTGCAGTATTGCATATGATCCAAAACATGCCAGCGGAGAGAATTTTCTGTTTTGCATTTCTCACATACCTTGCTTGGTACAGATATATCTTCTTTACATGCAGGACAAACATAATCCTTAATATCTGTGTTTGAGTCTACAAATACTGATAGATCAATGTCAGTCAATGGAGTAAAGCATTTTGATCTACACTGGGGAGTTTTAGATGCACATTTGATGTATATGGTTACTGCTGCAAAATTACCATCTGGGATAGCACCATTGAAACTATAACATTCATTAAAACGATGAGTTTTTCCCCACAACTGATTTTCTACAACGGAAACCCTAGCAGTTTAATCGTGATATTTTGCTCTGACAGAAGCATGCATAGTAACATGCTTAGTAACATCAAATGTACTCATCAAAAAATAATTATGTTTTGGATCCAACTTCAATCTCATTAGCCTCTACCCAATGCAAACTTTCTAGTTTGCTTTTATTTAATCCATGAAAATGCATCCCCATTATCTATGAAACTTTTGATATCTTGAGATGTTTGCTCCTCGTCCTGGTAGTTTGAGTGTGTGAACTTTTTAGAGAACTCCTTGCCATTTTTAAGCAAAAATCTTACTATAACATGGTTCCGAGATTGATTTTTTATAATTGGTTTTGAATGAAGTAACTCATCTAAAGATTTACAACAACTGATATCAAAATCCTTACCTTTATTGAACTTTTCCGCTAACCACTTTTGGCAATCCAAACTCCCGAGAAAATTGTTAACTTGTTCAATTGCAGCAGTATCATCTTTCCCTGCTTTTGTACACTTAAAATTCTTCTTTACAGGATTTACAGTATTTTGCAGGAAAAAGCGTAAGGATAATCGTTTTGGTTTAACATAAATAAGCACAGGACTTTTTCTTAAAAACATGTCGATACTTTTTGGAATCTCTAATAGCTTCTTTTTTTTACTTTTTACTTCTTGATTAATAGGAACCTCTGAGCAATTTGTAACTCTGACCTTTTTCATTGACCTCTGTGCTACAAATTGTATCATCGATTGATACATCTGTCATGTCTGGAAGTTTTATTTTTGCATCTCTAATTTTCTTGTCTAATTCTGAATAACCTACTTTGTCTGTGCAATGTACATTTTGTTTACTTTGTTTGTCATGCTGTTCAAATGTTCCTGGACATGAATTTCTATTTTTATTGTTCAGTGATAATCTGCCTTTAATTTTCCTCGCATCAAAATACAGAATATTGTCAATTGTAATTTTGCCATCTAACAGCCAGTTTATAATGCTTACCCGTAATAAAGTAGAATTCAAAGACAAATTCTTAGCAAAGTAGTTTAGTGCAGATAGATTTTCTGGGAAATCAGATCCTCTTTTCATTGTGATAAGATTGCGGAAAGCTTCATTGTAAAACACATATAGAGCAATGCCACAAATAACTGCAGGGCCACAAATAGAAGCACATGTCTGCTTAGGGTAAGCCGAACATCTATTAGAGCAAAGCTGACCAAAACATGTATGGCAGGAAGAAACTTTTAAATTGTCAAAATTGCAATTGCCATAACCCAAAAGAAAGGTTTTTAGTGCGTTCTCTAGTGATGGTGGTACCGGGTAACCTAATATGTCAATATATATTAACTCTGGGTTTTCTGATCCCATTTCCAAGACACAAAATGAAAAATGGCTACCCTTGTTAATTTCGAGCCCGCTAATATTAGTCCTTAAATGGACTGAATTTGGTAGTGCATCAAGCTGAACATTCATAGCAAAAACAAAGGTTTTAATATTATTTCCATACTTGCTCTTGACCTCAGCACCTGCTTTAAAGCAATCTGAAATATTGCTTAGATAACCAGCATAGACCTCCTGTTGTTGCAACATCAAAATAACACAATCCCAAATCCACCTATTGTATAATAAAGAGCAGAGACTGTCTACTTATTTGGTATGGTCCAGACAGTTGTAAAAAATCACTACCTTTGCTAATAGTTATGTTCTGAAAAAATAGTCTAATTTTTGACAATGGGATTGATGTTTTTAAATGGTAGTTATCTAAAGTTACACTGGAAACCATTTGCTGTCTTCTACAGAAGTTATAATTTTATGTATCTCAAGCAGTTCCAAAATGTCTACTTTATCAAAATTGCCATATGGTAATTTGACATAATTTGAATCATTTAATATTTCCAATATTTCTCGAAGCTCTGTTTCTGGTGAAATAAAGTCAGTGGATTTGGGATTCAATGAAACCTGAATACCAACTACGTGAGATTTGATACTATATGGCACGCTGATGATCTGTGGTTGTTGTTCGTCATGCTGATTGGCAGGGCCACCGCCATTGACAAAGACCTATTGAAACTAGGAAAATGTATCACTGCACACAGAAATGATACCAGATTATTCATATTCACTTGGCTAGTACACTTGCATGTAGAAAGCATATTTTAAAAGTAATAGTTATTTCTATGACAGAAATACAATAGCCACATTTTCTGAGAATCTAAATTCTAAATCCTGAGTAAAATAGCAGTAAGTGTTTACTTGTAGATGAGTATGGGTTTGGTTTTAATTGTTATGTATTACAAACCCTTGATACCAATAGAAGAAAATCATCTAATTAAGCTACAGGTGCATATATGTGGTGATGATTTAAGATACTAAAGGTAAATTTGTAAATAAAGAGCAACAGTATTGAACTAACCTCGTTTAGATAAATCCCTGTTGAACAAGTGGATGCATCTTCTAGTCTCATCGGCTGTAAACAACAAAGTAAAGACACAATTATTCTTTCTAAACTTGTTAAAGCAAAAAATGATTATTCCATTTACCATTTTCATTTTCCAATAATAGTAATAATACAAGATCTAAGTGTGTCCATGGAACATAATTTGTTAATTTTAATGTTCATTGCAAACATAACGCACAAACACAACGCAGAAACAAGTATTCTGTAAGTATTTCTTTGCATTACATGTCCCCTACCTGGTGATATAAATGTTCCGAGAATGATAGTTGAAAACTCCATTAAAAATTGACAGAAGCAGCTGAAACTTGATATGTAACTTCTCATAACAAAGTGCTCAGCACACTGAGTTTCACTTAAATAAGGTGAAGGGGAATGAAGTCTGGAAAGATGATATTTTTGTACTTCATAAGTCGAAAGGGGACGTAACGCCATAAAAAATTGACAGAAACACTTGAAACTCAAACCCGATTTCTAACTTCTTCAAGCAATGTACAAATTTTCTGATGAAGGTCTTGAAGGAATGCAGAAAAAAATTGTGCAAACTAATATTTTTTGTCTTTAATAAGTCGAAAGGGGGGGGGGGGGGGGAGGGGTAACTCCATCAAAAATTGATGCAAACACCTGAAGCTGGAACTTGCTCTGCAACTGTGACGGACTGATAGATGAAGTGCAAGCCTATAGTTTTACCGGTACGGGACTAATAAATATTATATACTACCATGCAAAATCAAGTTTTTTGTATTCTTGAGGGCAACATAAACACACACACCCAAGGTGAACTAAAAATTTGAATTGCTGTATAAATAGTTAGCGTAAGACTAACTAACCTCTTCAGGCCGTGCTTGATGCTTTCCATTGTCTGTCATTTTTTCATCCTGTTCTGCCGCTGCCTACAAAAATGAAAATTTGTTTTCACATCAGTAAATGTGTACATGTATAATGATTCCTTGCATTGAAATACTCACATGTACAGTACTTGTTACAAAACCAACAAGAACGATAATCAGAGATTGCTAACTATGGCCCTGCATTCCGCCAAGCACAACCTCCCACCCAAGATTGGTAAAGATACCTTCAGTAGAACTTGAATTATCATCCAAAAACGTAGTATAATTTCATTAATTAGGACATCTTGACCTTCTGACCCCAAAATTGATATGGTTCTTCAGAATGGCAAGGACAAGCTCCGACCCAAGATTAATACAGATCCCTTCAATAGAACTCGACTTATCATCAGGAGATGCAAGTTATTTTCAATAATTGGGTCATGGTGACCTTAACAGTTGACCCTGATATTGATAGTGTAGTTCGGAATGCCATGGGAGCCTAGAACTCGAGTAATCATCAGGAAATGCAATATAATGTCATTATCATTAATTGGGTCATTGTGACCATTGAACCCAAAATCGATAGTGTTCTACGGAACATGAAAGAGAAGCTCCCACCCATGATTGGTAGAAAAGGCAAATGATACGGGTAAAAGTTCATACAATATATACATCTATTAAACGTCAATTCAGACAGCTTAGGACTGGTCAGTTAAGAAGGGCAGAGAAAGGATATTAGATATTAAAGTGCTTGCAACCTGTACCGATAATCTCTCGAAAGTGGCGTTTGCTGATTAAATATCTTTGAGAAGCATGACGTCAACCTTTCATGTGTGAGACAACTTCTTGCTAGAGTAATCCGATCTGACTGAAGACAGATGCCACAGAAATCTTGCCAGTCATTTGAGGACAATAATTTCAAATCTAGCGGCCTGAGAAAATTTGTAGACTTGAAAAGATTTACATGTATATTCCTAAAACTTTGTTTTTTGAAGTTCAATTCAAACAATTGGAGATTGTACCAATACATATAATTATATTATAATGCACTAAGTTTACCCGTGTTGCACGTTCTTCTTTGAGCCCTGTACATTCCGTGATGATGTGGTCCAGCAGGTGATCGACCAACTTAAAAGTACCTATACAAAATGGGCAGTCTATCGGTACACGCTGCAAAGTAACCATTTCAAATATTATAAATTTGCAATAGAAAGTTTCAATACAATATAATATAAGAAGCATATCCTCCCGGATCCAAACATTTCAGATAAACACATCAAGAGTTGACATGACATTAATTGTAAAGGGCAAGTGATACCCATGTCTCGCTTTCTGCTTCGCATCCGGAAAAAAGGACTCTGGTGCAATAACAGCGTTGATGACCTCAATAGTATAACGCTGCTACAAAAATGTACCTCGCTGTTGCACACCCCATTTCTGAATTCAGGTGAATTGTTCAGAGCGTGTGAAGAAGACAGCACCAGCAAAATGTCAGAGGAAGAAGAAAACATTGCAGGCACTGCAGGTAAAGTTAAGTTGCCCGCCTATCTTGTACAATTTAGAATGACTGTGTCACTACTCGGTTTAGTTAAAGTGAATTTGTATCTTACTGTTGAATATTTTGAAACTATTTTGACTGTGCATTATCAGATTACTTGAGAACAATGCCATAATCTTTTACATGTATATGTTTATTGAATATTTTCTTTTATCATATAAGCACGCCTTTCAGCCTGTTTATTATTTCTCGATAGGAACACACGTGTAATATTCAACAAAAGATATTCATTGGTTAGATAAGTCTGCTAAAGAGAACTAAAAACTAATGTTTCAGAAAATACTACGAGATACCTTTTGCCCGGAGAAGCACTTTGGATGTAGCTTGGCCATAAGATCACCAACCTCCAAATCACAATAACTGGAAAATGCACCCTCCGCTGTCTGCACGCAGAATATTAAAAGAATATACAGTTTTCTTTAGAGACCTAGAAACACAGCTGTTAAAGGTGCATACATGTATTTACACCAGAATACGTGGAAATAAAATCATTAAAATTGTATACTTTTAGAGCCTTAAATTATGTGCCTAGAAGCAGTGAAACAAAATAAATCTTAAAGTTCTTGTGTCCCATTAAATATTGACACACGCACGAGATATGAGATGCCTGCTGATTTCTGTTCAATTTACCCAGAAGCAACGCTACCCAGCATGCAATTCCCTTTCAGTCTATATATTCTAAAATAATCATCAGAATTTTCAGTCCATTCACTACTGATTTGAAGAGCAATTTGACTAAGTTGTTTATTCATAAAACACCAACAACAGTGTTGAATTGCTAGGTCCCGTACACAATCAACTGGCTGTCAATATCGTACTATGACTAAGTGAGCATAAGTGTATATACAGTTTTTCGCCAAAAATGAATGATTATAAGCAAACAGTGTGTAAGTTTCATTTACAAATTGCGCTTCGCTAAATATTTTGTTCGTGCATGCATATCATATCTAGGCTTATACTAATTCTACTTAGATAGTATGGACAACAATTATTCGTCAAAGTTGTTGGTGCCTTAGTAATCAACAACGTAGTCAAATTGGTCTCAAATCTGCAGCATATTTAGACTGGAAGGTGTTGCAGCAATATTTATAATTTTTCAAAATGTGTGGGTATACTAAATTGCTCCTGACGTCATGACTAAAAAGACGTTTTCTCAGATCATACACTCATATCTATGAGCGATAGACACATACTCAAGCAAATAGCACAATCTCCAGTACTTACTTTGTTTGCACACAACTTTGATCTTTTTGAGCTACATGTAATAGCATCAAGTCCCATAGACATAAGTGGTGTATGAAGACGAGGTGCTTTCCTTTGAAAGGCTTATTGATTAAGTGTGGCTTGCTGAGCTGAAATTTTAACTGGCTTCTTGGAGTGGCGAATGTGCGTCTGTGGTGGGAAATGATGGTATACCGGCCGTCTGATCCTACCATTCCTAACCATGTCGGCATAAAGAGGCTTGTTTGTCACAGGGGTGATACACTCATCTACAAGGTCATTTACAACAGGATAAGAAAAATAAAGCATGTTTACATTCACAGATACATTTATAGTACATGCATTTGTGTTAGGATTTCTGGAGGATTTTACATGTAGTTTGTCATCTATTAAATGTTCTATCGGAGCTACCTTCGACCTCAATCAGCCATCAGGCTGTTGTAAAATGACAGAGGTTGAAATAAATCAAGACAATTATGGCAATGGACATTTCCAGTTTTAGCTATACCCCGCCCATCTCTGTCTAAGTTCCACCCACATCTCGCTCGTGTTGGGATCAATCGATCTCTGAACTACCTGACTATCAGAAAACTATACAAGTAAGCTGCCCAGCCAAATTAGGTTGAAATCCGACAAGCGGTTAATGAGGAGTAGCGTGTTGACCATTTCCAGTAAATTTTTCATAACGTTCTTCACCCAAAAAATTAACCAAATAAGGTTCTGTGTACAAGACGAGTTCTAAAGCCTACTCCTATAGGGTCCTTCCAGCTTCCAGCCAAATTAGGTTAAAATCAGCCAAGCGGTTAATGAGCACCGTTTTTAAGCAAAAGTTGATGAACGACAGACGACGGACGGTCGCCATGGCATAAGCTCACTTGGACATTCTGGCCAGGTGAGCCATTAAATGTGACACAATGAACAAAGGACAGACAGCTATGTGCTTAGTCATTGCTAAAGAACATTTTTAATTGTAACGTTGTCGTTGGTGATCATTGCTTGTCAGAATCATGAGCATTTTCCATTGATGTTATCAATTCTAATCTCACATTTCAATTATAATCATCATATCCCTAGATTATAATGTAACACTAGCTGCAGAAGCCAAATTTGTAAATGTCCTCTTGTCAACCATTTCAGGTGTGTTACGCAGGTGTGTTACAAACCAGCACACATAAGCACGCGCGCACACACCCACACACACACACCAACTTCTCTCTGAAAACACTGGGAGATAAAAATCTGATAATTGTCAATATATACTCACATGGGACTGGAAGAGTTGATATTGGTTTCATTAACGTACTATGGTGTAGAAAAGACCGCGAACTGACGATTTCCATCAAAATCGAGATGAACGCCATCACTACCCAATAGCTGGAACCTAAACTCTGGATGATCTAAAATGGTGACAAACGAAAATTTCAATTCTGTGTTAAAGGTGTTGGATCATGAATTATATTCGGAAGATGATAAACCAAATGAATTTCCAAGATGGCTCTCACGGCGAGGCAAAATTGATGAGGCGACAATCTGTAGGGCTGGATTATTATGATGAAGTTGTTCAATTAAGACAGCATACCTCTCAACACTCCGGGATATACTTTCGCCATTACAAATATCATTACTTCCTGTAAAACAAGGACAAAATATAAATATTATAACATATTTGCCTGCAGATAGCTTCCTAACAATATAGGCAACCATGTAGTCAAGTTGCAAAAGGATTAACTGATCCTGAAATATAAGCTTAGAGGTTTTGCTAAATGCAAAAACGTAACATTGGTTGATGCCATCGTCGGAAAGGTGATACATATGTCTCACTCTCTGCTTCACTGGCAAGACAAAAACTGCTGATCCGATTACACACATTTCAACATTTTCAATGAAGAAAGATTCAAGAAACTTGCTGTGGATAAGGTTTTCAGATTTTGACGATCCAGTTTGGATCAAATTCTGGTTCTGTGGATATATCGAACAATACCAATACGATTTAGCTCAAATTTTAACATGGGAAAGGGTATGACCATACACTATGATCCCGCAGTATTGGATAAGATCTTTCTCATTAACATTTAATTAACAGGGGAATCAGTGAGTGTGTACACAGCAACACTTGAGGTAATGATAAGAAACTCAGTGATGTGCCACGTTCAATATGATCTTGGCCTTTGCCGTTGACTATAAAATCAACAGATGCCATTTTTATCATCACATGGAGGTCCTAAACACTGACATTTTCACCACAATATCCTCTTTTACATGCAGATTCCCACATTATGAGGCACCTCCTTGCAGAATAGGTGGAGTACAGACAACCCTTAAACACTTGGCCAAAAATGGCTTCTGCAGTGGTCTTGGAAAATGCCCATTTGAAGAACAAAATAAGACTATTTATGATTTACCACTAGAATGACTGGCTCTGTGTGTGTGTGTGTGTGTGTCTGTCTGTTTACAAATCTGGAACTATCTCAAAAACTACTGATCCGATTTGATTAATATTTTAACAGAATGAAGGAAGTTGCTGTGCAAGATGATTTCCAAATGGCTATAATTTGGAAAAAGAACTTGGATTCAGATTCGGTCAACTACAGGATATTTAGATACCTTGAACACTACTGGTTCTACTGATACTTCTAGGAACCATATATAGAGAGAGCTGTCCTTCAGATGTTATGAGTTACTTCTTAAGTACCTGCATGAATGTAGAGGACATCAGCGTCGATCAATGAACTAGACACCATCTCACTAATGTACTTGATGTCCTTCCCCGAAAATGACAAGATAGAGAAGTTTGCCGGCAGATAGTTGTGCTGGTACTTTACCATCGATGTCCCAATGATAGCGAATTTCATGTCATGCTTCGGCAGCACACCTGTAACATAATCATAATCGCCTCCGGCCATTGTTAAATAGAGTTAGTGTACGTTACAAATCTTTTAGCAAAATATTTAGAACAACCTTACACAGAATCACGAAAATGTATTAATAATTTAAGATGCTAACTTTATAGATAAAACTTTAATAAGTATCTTCAATATCTGTAATATTAATTCGCTAGATTCATAAAAAATATCAGTATGTGTATTACTCTACAGATCCTTAAAATGAAGTTAAATGCACAAATCTAATATAATAAGATTGTTAAACGAATAATAACTACAAAGTTATCACTTATCACCTATATAATATAGTCTTACTCTAATCAATATTTTAAACAATCTATTAAGCTTAATATGTAAAATTATCTCAGAGTATTGGCTTTAAAGCTAAAGTAATTATTAATATTTCGAACTATAATATTTATTAAATAATGAAGAATAGATCTAGAATAATAAACGTATAGTTATTTAATTATATAGATAAGATATATATTTGCAGAGCAGCAAGTATCAGTCTCAGATATCTCAAATAGTCAGCGCAGTGCCAATATATCTGAAAAAATTAAATATAGACATGTAATAGATTATACTTTCAATACAGAATAATTCTGAATATTACCATAATTACATATATACAGATTTTAACATGGTCTTGGTGTTTTGGAGTGGGTCGCCCCTTCCGGGCAAAATGGCAAGAACTTTAACGTTGGATGGAATTCAATCAAATTTGATATGAGCAGTCAACTGGTCAATCTAGTTCACTGATTTTCGATTTGGAATTGTGATCCATTTTGAGTAGATAGTGGGATATTAGCTACGCTGCTGCTGATGCCTAATTTTGCTAGTCTAGGCTAAGCTAATTTAGTCTAAGGTAAGCTATTAAAAGCTATGCTAGTTTAAGCTAAGCTACTTATGCTGTTAGTCAGAGCTAAGCTAATCTAATCTAGGTTGTGCTAAGCTAAGCTAGTCTAAGTTATGCTTGCCTACAGTAAGCTAAGGTAGTCTAAGTTAGGCTATGCTAAGGTCTGCTAAGCTATGCTAGTCTAAGCCGAGCTAAGCTATGCTATGTTCGTCCAAGCTAAGATAAGAAAGCTTTGCTAAGCTATGATAGATAGTCTGGTTAGGCTATCTCTGTTATACTAAGGTAAGCTGTGCTAAGCTATACTGGTCTAGTCTAAACTAAACTAAGCTAGCTTATCATAGTTTAGCAAAGCTTAGATCAGACTATGTCTAGGTATCTAATCTGAGCTAGCTTGGCGTAGACTATGGTAGGCTGGGCTAGGCTAGGATAACCTAGGCTATAGGTTAGGTCTAGTGTAGTCTAAGCTGAGCTAGCTAGGCATAGACTATGCTAGGCTGGGAAAAGCTAGGCTATAGGCTATGTCTAGGGTAGTCTAAGCTGAGCTTCTGCCTTGGCCTTAGCTGGGCTTGGCTATGCCGTACCTAGGCCTAAGCTATGCCTTACTTAGGCCTAAGCTATGCCTTACTTACGCTGTAGATAGTCCTTAATTAGACTTGGCTAGGCCTTATCTATGCCTAACTACGCTGTACATAGGCCTTAGCTAGGCTGAGCTACACCCTACCTAGGCATAAGCTAGGCCATATCTAAATTTAGGACCAGTGCAAGACATTTTGGCTGGCTTCTCCGTTAATTACCTAAAACAATTAGAATAAAAGTTCTTGCTGTATAACTTTCAGTCAAATTATTGTCCAAAAAGTCAACATTCAGCAGATCTTATTTTTAGTTTATTTGACTTAATTATAGCTTAATGCCGAGTCTTTTCTGATGAATATGACTAAAGCTTAATCTATTTAAATGTTTGCATTAAAAAGTATTAGAATATAAAGTATATAGTACAGTACTGAGTGAGAGTATACTGAGTGAGAGTACTGAGCACATGTATGAAGAGTTTGAATAACACCTCTACTCCAGGTGTCTGTGTTTTAAAAGCTGAGCCATTTCATTGAGGGGGTTGTTCAATGATTCCTTTGTTAATTAGGAGGGTATAATTACAGGGCAATTATCTTGTAAATTACTGCTTTCCTCACCCATTTCATTCCATGCAGATGATAGTTATTACTTTACTGAACACTATTGCTAACATCTTGATGAATAATTTTAACACAATTTGGTTATCTTGGTTCTAGCTTATATATTTGAAATCATTTTAACTAATTTGTATGATTTTAAAAATGGCATCATTTCATAGAGATGAAAACCCGTTTCCAGGGAATGTCGAATGAAATAAGTTCAAGATCAGCAACTTTGATTGAATAAAGGAGGTACAAAACTCACATAGGATAAAAAGACTTAATTGGTCACTGGTCATGGAGAATTGAGTTAATTCAATACATTTATCAGATCTTAACTTTGTCAATTCAGAGAGCAAGAGATTATTTTTTTAAATTTACTACTTGAACTACTGGCTCAGTTATCCAGCTAGCCACTCCGGTGGTAAAGTTAAAAAAAATAGTCTTCCATTGGCCTGCCAGTGCACATTTCTGAAACAGTTTTGGCCAGCTTAGGTGTTAAAGTGTTATAGGCTAACTTGCTCATCACTGAATTTAGTGAATTATCAGTATCAGATTCTAGTCTTCAAACCAAACATATAACTAAGTTGTTAAAATTTATTTTAATAGAAACTGTTGCAGCCTTAGGAGACAAAAGTATTTAATCAAATTAGTTTTAAAATGTTCAATAAGCATCTAATAGCAGCTGGCATAATAAATATCATTAACCTGCATATGCAATGAAATGTGGTAAATGATATAGATCATTTAGGATGAAATGCATTAAGGTTTTTTTTATAAAGAGCAGTGTATAATTTACAGATATGACATGTACATTTTGTTGCCAACACTGTTCAGTAAATCTATCACAAATTATGACTGGAATCGATTGGAATTGAATTGGAGTTTATCAATTCCGGTCAACTCAAATTATCAATTCCAAATCCAATACCGGTGTCTTCAAATTTATCAATTCCAATCCCGGAGTCCTCAGATTTATCAATTCTAATTCCGGAATTGAATTGGAATTGACTGATCAATTCCAATTCCAATCAGAATTGACCACAACCCTGTTTCACATAATCTGAAATCCCATAGAGTATTTCAAGAAGGAATCGATAACACAAATCCTGACTCATAAAATGTTTCCAAGGTAACTGTTTGTTTCATAGGATCTCTCGACAATCTAAAAGTAGAGAGCTACATAGCTAGTTCAGCTTATACTACCCCGGACCTAGCCTATAGCCTAACTACATAGCCTACACATAACTATTTCAGCTTAGACATAGCCAAGCCTATCATACTATAGCCTAGTTTAGTCTAGCATAGACTATCGTTAGCTTTAGACTAGCCTTAGCTTTAGACTAGCCTAGGCAGAGTGTTGTAGCTAAACTATCCTTATGCTTAGCCTGCCATAGGCTAGCCCTCCCAGTCTAGACTGGACTAGCATAGCTTAGCCTATACCAGCATAGCTTAGCACAGATTAGCTTCGCATAGCTTAGCATATGTTAGCTTAGACTATCTTAGCATAGTTTAGACTAGCATAGCTTGGCTTCGATTAAAATAGCTTAGCTTTACTTAGCATAACATGGCTTAGACGAGCATAGCTTCGCATGATTAGACTATCTTAGCATGATAATAATAATACTAATAATAATAATAATAATACAGCATTTGTAAAGCGCCATGTGTCAATGTCAATTTTCAAAGGCGCTTGTGAAGAGATGTGTTTTTAATTTTTGTTTGAAATTATTAATTGATTTGATGGATTTGATGTGGACAGGTAGCTGGTTCCATAGTCTCGGAGCCACAACACTGAAGGCTCTGTCCCCACAGGAGCGTAAATTCGATCGCGGAATTTGGAGCAATAGCTTATCCACAGAACGAAGTCTGCGACATGGATCATATGTCAAGAGAAGTTCCTGCAAATAGTCGGGAGCGTTATTGTTTAGACATTTACAAGTCAAGAGCAGAATCTTGAACTCAATCCGTTTCCGGATGGGGAGCCAATGAAGATCTTTCAAAATTGGTGTTATGTGATGACGCTTTTCGACCTTGACTACCAGACGAGCCGCAGCATTTTGCACATATTGCAGTTTATCAAGGGATTTTTCGGTGATGCCATATAAGAGACTGTTTCCATTGTCCAATCGTGATGTGATAAACGCGTGAACAAGTGTCTCTGTGGTCTGATATGTCAGCACATTTCTGATGGAATTAATGTTACGCAAATGGTAAGTCGCAGATTTGCACACAGAGCTTACATGTGCATCCATATTCATAGCCTGGTCTAGATACACGCCCAAGTTCCTAGCGGATGTAGTTGCCGGGATCACGCTGTCAACTAACTGAACTTCCGTAGTGCCGATTTTGCTGCGTTGTTGATTTGTCGCTATGATAAGGAACTCAGTCTTGTCTGGATTGAGTTTTAGCTTGTTCTTGGTCATCCACCGGCTAATATCGGCGACGCATGTTCGGACCTGTTGTAGAGCTGATGTTTCCTGACAAGGTATGTTAGGCTTAAATGTTAGATAAAGCTGCGTGTCATCTGCGTACATATGCACCTGAAGGTTATGTCGCCGCACTATATCTGCTATAGGAGCAGAGTAAACAGTAAAGAATCTGGGACCGAGGACCGATCCTTGAGGGACACCATACTTTAGCCGAATGCTGGAACTTAATGATTTGTCAATGCACACTGATTGATGTCTGTCCGTAAGATATGATTTTATCCAGGCTAAGCTAAGTTATGCTAGACTTATGATTAGACTAGCATAACTTAGCTTAGCGTAGACCAGCACATGTTAGCGTACCTTATTATAGCATAGCTTAGCCGAGTATATCTTAGCTTAGCGGAGGATGTCTTAGCTTAGCTTAGTTGACAAAATCTTAGGTTAGCTTTGTCAAGTAAATTTCAGCTTAGCCGAGTATATTTTTATACTGTTTACCGTAGCATAGTTTAGCCAAGGATAGCTTAGCCAAATACAACATATCTTAGTCCAGTTTATCTTAGCTTAGCCTAGTATAGCTTAGTTTATCCCATTATTTTAACATAGTCTAGCCCAGTATATCTTATTCCAGGATAGCTTCGCTTAGCCGAGCAACATACCTTAGCCTAGTTTCTCTTAACTTAGCCTAGTATAGCATAACTTAGCCAAGTAGAGCTTAGCTTAGTTTATCCCAGTATAGCTTAACTTATACCTATATAGCTTAGCCCATCATAGCTTAACTTAGCCTACCCTGGTATAGCTTAGCTTATACTAGTATAGCTTAGTTTAGCTTAGACTAGTATAGCACAGCTAAGACTACACTAGTCTAGTATAGCACAGCTAAGACTACACTAGTCTAGCATAACTTAGCCCAGAATAGTATAGCATAGTCTAGACTGGTATAGTATAGTTTAGCTTAGCCTGGACTAGTATTGCATAGCTTAGCCTAGACTAGTATAGCATAGCTTAGCGTGTACTAGTATAGCATAGCCTAGTATGACATAGCTTAGCCTAAACTACCGTAGCTTAGAGTAGATTAGTATAGCTTAGTCTAGACTACTACAGCTTAGCCTAGACTAGACTAACCTAGTATATAGCTTAGACTAGTATATCTTAGACTAGTAATGGTGTACATCTTAGACTAGTATAGTTTAGACTAGTATGGCTTAGAGCCTTAGACTAGTATGTCTAATATAGCATAGTCTTAGGATTAGCCTAACATAAGCTGGCCTAGGCATAGCTTGCATAATATAATCTAGGGCCTAGATTAATTTTATTAGCCCACCTTAGACCAGACTCCATAAACTATAAACCTGTCTTATTGGACCACCTTATAGACCTGCACATGCATGCACTTAGTCACCATAGACAGTATAACACCTGTCTTATTGAACCACCTTAGACCAGACACTAAATACTATAAAACCTGTCTTATTAGACCACCTTATGGATCCACCCTAAACAGTAAAACCTGTTTTATTAGACCACCTTATAGATCACATACACTTAGTCACCCTATAGACAGTAAAACATGGCTTATCAGACCACCTTATGGATCGCTTACACTTTGTCAATATAGACAGTAAATAATATTGAATCTTGAATATCGAAAACTGGTAAATTATACAGTGATATAACTTACGTAACAAGATACTTGAAACATATTGAAGATTTTGATGCCGTGTATATCTTCAAGATTCAATATTAGTTACACGTTATTATCTGTTCTAATCGACTCGTAATTCTTTTCCGTTTTGGGTGAAGCTTGTATGATTAGTTGCTGCGACAACTAACTTCACCGAGAACGAAAAAGATGGATATCAGCTCGCCTCGTCAATAATGTATTTGAACGATATTTGTATTCGATATCCGGGCCTGCTCTGACTGAATCTCAGAGATTGAAGGTACGTTACGGTGGTCTTCCGTACTGTCCAGAGTAAATACAACAAACTAGTGCCTTGGATTTATCAAGGTGATGATTTTAATCCTACTGACTTTTACTGTCATAAAATAATAATACTATTTTATATAAATGAAAGGTAAACACTCATATTACTCTCCAAATTTTCAACTCACACTCCTACCCTATAGCAATTTTACCGATCGACTTTTCTACTACCAGTTTCAACTTTTTCCTCGACCCTTTATCCAAACTCTAAGTCCTCCTTTTATACTCTACTAGTTCCCGTTACCGCGTTCAGAACCTCATCCGCCATCCCGTGATCATGACGTTTTCCTTGCCCCAACCCACTTCCGGAAACGATATCACACTGAACGTGGTTCATTCAGTTCCCGCCGGTTCTGACTGGATGCGATCTATCAGCTTCTATCAACAATTACTTGTTTCTGATAATTATCTCGTCATAGCTCTTCGTCACGTGGTGTATATACGCATCCTTTTCTAACAGGATGTTATGTCATTGACCCTAGTCTGTTCAAGTCCTCTTTCTTGCTTTTTAGGCCTATGCCTGTTATTCAGGAAGGTTAATAGCACTGGAGCTAGATGAGCTCATCATCAGCTGAGGTTATTGTGCTTTCTATAGACACTCAGGTCAGTCAGGTCATTGTTACTGCGTCCATTATGTTTAACACTTCTCATCGATTTCTCTTGATTCCTACCACCTTATTATTTTGTAAACTACTGCTCGTACCTACTGTTGAATACTATCTATTGATTGCTGATCCCATGGCAACCACTTTCACCCTAACTTATTCATTTACCGACATATATCATCCAGCCAGCACCGTCGATCCTCCACCTGTTTCATTACATTTTCATTCTCAATACTATACTAGTTTCCATACCAGTTTCGCATCTGCATCATTGCTGGTGACGTCATCCAGTCACCCAGTGCAAACACCTACTACTCTACTCTCAGTTTCCATACTAGTTTCACATCCGCATCATTGCCGGTGATGTCCTCCCGTCACCCAGTGCAAACACTACCACTCCGTACTTTCTTCATACAATGTTATCCCTCCCCTAGCCCAGCTGGTATTTTCAAAAGATTCAATTTCTACCAAGGTCTTACTTGTAAATATAAGATGTCCACCGGGTCATGACTCCCGCTAGACAATCCCATATCTACAGATGCCCACCAACCGAAGTTAATTAACCACCTCTTAAGGGTGCGTCCATTAACTCGTTGTATAACATCAACAACAAAACCACACTATACCAGCGGTCCTTCGAACGGATAACACCCACACCCATACACATCGTTCACACGAATACGAACGCCTATACATAAAGCATTGTAACTAGAAAATACGATCGCCTATACATAAAGCATTGTAACTAGGAAATCGGATTACACCAGGAATGAAGTATCATGCTAGACCACCCATTCCAGGCACGACTATACATACATACATGTCCGGATAACGGTACATCCTCCCGGAGACACAGTAAATCATAAAACCGTGGGCGTAACCCGCCACACGCGTAACTTAACAACAAAAACGAATAATCCAATACAATATAAAATAATTGAATATATATTACACAGTGTATTATGATAACTGTCGCTACTGCCAGCAGCGACAACATGGTCAGCAGCGACTACGCGTGTCGTAACGAGTCGTCGTCACGACACAATATTAGAGTTCAAAACCTAATCCTACAGGGCAAATTCATTACAGGTCATATAATAAGTCCTACGCAAAGTTCATATATAGTTCAAATATAACGGATATATAGTACATCACCATTCAATGTTCCACACACAGCAAATGAAGTTCGTACCACAACGTCACATGGACATGTCCAGTCAAGCCACACCCTCATCAGGATCCACCACGTCGTCGTACAGTTCAACTTCCACCCAGTCGGCAGCCGTCGGGTCGATCCCAGTCCTCGGAATACCATTAGGCGACGACCCGGTTGCCAACCCCAGCGGCTCCGGCATCACTGCAGTTTTCCGGGGCCGCGGGGCCTGAAGTGCTGGTGCAGTACTATGAATGGCGGTGTGTTTATCACTACTATGGGCCGCATGTGGCTTGCATTTTAACCACCTCCACATGCGCGAAAGTAATCCACATTTGTATAGCACAACTATAATCACGAGCACCGTTATGAAAGAGCCCGCCAAATAGGATACAAAAGATCGTACCCCCATGCCATTGACCATCACTGGGTCAATCGCGGACAATGGTGCTAGCGGCACATACTTAGATTTCTGTAAATGATCCCAGGGTTGCATTTTCAAATGATCTACTATCATGGACTTATCCAGAACGCCGGTCACATCCAAGTGGGGCATATCAATGGCCAGGCTAACTCGAGTGTACGTCCGGCTGTAAGACGCCACTGGCTCGAATTGCCAACCCTTCCCGCTATAACCACATTTGCCAGACATCAACGCATACACACCATTACTTACGTCACACCTGTCCGTCAGTTTTCCGTCACAATGAATTTCCATAGTCTCACCGAAGGTCTGCAAAACTACACCGATTTTCCTATTGGCAAATAATCTACTTGCAGTTACGTTGGATTCAGACAGTTGAATATTGCAATTTCTATCGGTTGTATTCGTTAATATGCTCACTATGCAGGGCACGTGGGTCTTGTCGACCCTTAGCTGACCCTGACACACCCTAGGCCCTTTACCTCTACACCCAGATACCGTAAAATACCATCCAGACTTGGTGTCTAGGCCAATGCTGGTTCGACCCAGCTCTACCGTCATATAATAACCCTTCTCCGCTATCGGCTCGGCCCACGAATGTAGCCCGTACTCTATGTATCTTCCTCCGTCTATTAATGGTAACGTCGCCACATAATGTAATTTAGAATCGTCTTTCCACAAGGGGTATACTATCACGTTCCTATAGTACCATTGGTAGGGACGTATCAACCGATTTCCCACCCTGATCTGCTTAGAAACCGATCCCAGGTCAACGGGGCTGAACAGTTCTTCAGTCAATCTCCCCAATTCTAGCGACGCAGTTTGCCTATGAAATTGTTCAGCCGATTTTTGGTAGTCATATACCACATACTCAGCAGAGTCAATCATATGCCCCAAGCGTACCAGGGCGAACAGTTCATTCTGTCTCGTTTCGTGTATACGTAACAGCTTACTCAGGTTTCCTGTTACTTCCGCTAAGCTATCACCCAATTCGTTTATGCGGTCCGTATTCATATTAATATCATGGGATGATAATTTATTAGCAAAATGTACTACTCTATTAACATTACCCATTGCTGTCTCTACCACTTCACGTAGAGCTCCAAACAGCGACGACGCTATGTCACCAACAAAATTAAACAATCCCCGTTTCTTCCTACGGTTCGCGCTCTTTACCATAGCTTGCTGTGTTTTTATGGCGATCTTACGCACTCCTCTTATTCTATGCAGGAGTCCAAATATATCCGTTCTGCTTAAGAATGAAGTCTTTCGACTTATATCAGCCACTAAACTAGCCATTTGGGCCAATCTCTCCATGAAATCACTCGGTAAATAAGGATGGTCTATTGACACTATTACCGTCCATTCCGCCCTTATCACGGATACTGACTCTGGTTCCGTTATCATAATACCGTTCGGTAATCGGTGGACACTCGAATCTTTACATGTTCCCATCACCATACTAAACACCGCTAATACCAGGCTCAACTTAAATGCATACATGATGCTACACTACCGCTATCGAATCTTACGATGTAAATTTTCTTTACCGAATATGCGATCAGTACTATGCTTACTGGTACAGAGTATAAGTTATAATGATAATTATCTGCGGCTCCGTCGCAGTATGACTGCATCTATACGATCGATGAAGTCATCGAGCGCGCCCAAAAGCACCGATCCTGAGTCGCTTGGTGTTAGTTTCGACCTCAGGCACATGACTGCGCTTGCGCAGAAAGTATGGATGTGCTGGCAGCGTTTCCATTGGCTTCGGCACACTCTCGGGTACCTCCTCCGATGTGTCCATCATCGCATTAGGGCTAACCACGTGAGTTTCGGTGGTTGACTCATGGTTTCGAGTTCTACTCGTACCAGGTTGACCGATGTTATTATCAACCCTCTTACCCACCTTGCTCACCCTTGGTTCCTCGTCAGAAGCGGCCCGCTTCCTACGAGTCATCCCACTAGGGGTCGCATTCTTGCCAGCTACCGGCAAGGTTTCAGACTCCGGGGTCTGCATCATTCTCTGATGATGGCTAGCCTTCGTACCTTTTGTGGGGTTACGAACAGGGCGTGGTCGTACCTTGTCCCAGCACATCTCGGAGTCGACTACGCGTAACTTGGCTATATTAAGTACACGCACCTTCCCTGATCTCTGATGTCGGACATGAGCCACTGGCCCGTTGATCTTAAAGACCTCATACTCGGGGTCACTGTGAGAGGTCAACTTCATCCTCTCCTCAGCCTTTACGACCACCGAATCCCCCACCTTAAATACACCAGCGTTTGCACGCTTGTCAATTTGTTCTCGGTGAATCTCGCGAGACTTCGCCGTTTCACTACGAGCACGTAGCAATGCATTATTGAGACACGTCAGCCTCTCACTAAGATCCTGCGAAGCATCTACAGGAATCGCAAACGGAAGTCTTGCTCGTCGACCATACGTCAAATAGAATGGCGTATATCCGGTCGTGGAATGACGAGTACTGCGGTACGCTGTCAATGCGGCACCCAACTCGTCCTCCCATGTACGAGATGCATTATTCACCCCTTTCTGGATTAACTCCTTAAGAGTTCGATTGAACCTCTCGGTACGTCCATTGGTTTGTGGATGGTATGGACTCGATCGCCTATGATCTATACCGTGTTCCTTAAATCGTTCCTCCAGATTTTTAGAACAAAATTCTTTTCCCTGATCAGTCACCACTATCTCAGGGACACCATGACGCGCTACGTACTCGTTGAAGAACTTATCTTCAACATTCTGAGACGTCTTAGCGGGAATCGGATATGCTTCTGCCCACGCAGAACAGTGATCAACGATCGTCATGATATACACATTACCCGTACTCGATTCCAACAGTGGACCTATCAAATCCATGCCGATTATCTGACTCGGATAATTGGCTATGGGCATCTCACTGTACCTTGGTCGAGTAGTGACAGGTCGATTGACCTGGCACGTCGTACACCTCTCCAGCATACGTACCACATCTTTCCTTAAAGATGTCCAAACAAACGAATCCCTTACCATACCGATAGTCTTCTGCAGACCTTGGTGACCAGCTCGTTCATGAGCCATCCGGAGCACTTTCTCACGGAAGGTAAGATGATTCTGGGGTACTCAGCGTCTAACGCTGAGGGCGTAACTAAAGAATACAGAATACCATTCTTAACCATGTATTCTTCCGGGGTGTTCTTAAACAGCTCCGTGTATTCTTTGGTTTGTTCGCTACACAACTCGTCGTAGGGAATATCGAATGTCTCTAGAGGGACATGCGGTAACGCACCCTCATCCACATCCGGTATTACAAAATCGCCAGTATCTAAGGTGGCGACCTCCACTGGACGACGTAACCTGGACAACATGTCCGCTCGAATGTTCTTCGAGCCTTGGATGTATTCTATCTTACATCCGTATTCCGCAATCAGTATGGCCCAGCGCTGCACTTTCATGTTCTTAACCTCTCCCACAAACAAACTCTTTAGGGGTTTGTGGTCAGTATACACGGTAAACTGCGCGCCAAATAGATAAGGTCGAAGCTTCTTTAACGCATAGATCACAGCGTAAGCTTCCTTTTCTATTACAGGCCAATTCAACTGACTGTCTTTCAGAGTAGAACTCACATATTGGATCACCCGCTCTACACCATTCTCATCTACCTGTACCAATATCGCACCTATCGCGTAGCTAGACGCATCGGTATACAATTTATACGGGGCATTCAAATTTGGATAGGTGAGAACCGTCTCACTACACAGCAAGTTCTGTAATTTCTTAAACGCTTGCTGTTCATCCGGCCCCCATTCAAAACGTTTATACTTCTTGGTTAATTTGATTAGAGGCTTAGCAATTTCGGCATAGCCTTGCACACAGGAGCGGTAATAACCTGTAGCCCCAAGGAAACTTCTTACTTCGCCCACATCGCGTGGGGGTGACATTTCCCTAATGACTTTGACCTTTTGAGCCTGAGGAGCTACTCCTTGCGCAGAAATGTGATACCCTAACAAATCAACTGATGGCTTAGCAAAATCGCACTTCTTTTTCTTAACCTGAAGATTATACTCTCTTATCCTACGCATGACCTTGCGCAAGTGCCGTGCATGTTCCGTCGGATTCCGTGAATATACGACTATATCGTCGACGAAAACATGCAGATATTTTCCCACGAATTCTCGAAAAATATCATTCATTGCCCTCTGAAATACGGCACCTGAGTTCGCAAAACCGAATGGCATACGAATCCATTCGAAGAGACCTTCACTACAGACGAACGCTGTCTTCTCTATGTCTTGGCTGTCCATTGGGATCTGCCAATAGCCGGACTTCAAGTCCATAGTAGAAAACATCGTTGCGCCCCCCCATAGAATCAAAAATGTCTGATATATTCGGCAAAGGATAACTATCCTTACGACATACGGAATTCAATTTTCTGTAGTCTATACAAAACCTAGTGTCACCGTCCTTCTTAGGAACCAATGTAATGGGTGACGCCCAGGGTGATGACGAAGGTCTTATGACGCCCGCTGCCAGCATCTCAGCCACTTGGTTTTTGACTATATACTGCTTGGCCAGCGGTAAACGGTAGGCTTTCTGCCTTATAGGAAACGCATCTCCTGTTAATACCGTACACTTCACTTTGGGAACCAATCCAAGTGTCTTTGGACGAGCCGTATCAAAGATATCCGCAAAGTCCCCCAAGACTTTGTCGATATCTTTATATCCGGTCGTTTCCTTACAACTCTCATAGACATACTTCGTCTGTTCTCTATAAGGATACCTAAATGGATATACCCGGCCAAACCATACTACTACTTTGGCCTGATAATCTATCCTTTGTATTTCCCAAGTGCAAAGCATCCGCTCCAAGCAAACATTCATGCCTCAATCGTGCTACTATTGTACTAGGAATAGGCCGGGCGTTCTTGAACTTCACTTGAGTTTCTCCCAACAATTCTATGGGAGAACCATTAACCGCTAAAAGCGGTTTTGCTCTTTTCAATGGCCTCGCATTGAACACTCCACGCCATACATCTTTACGAATCAAGGATGTGCTAGCACCAGTATCCACTAAGGCATGCAAGTACTCACCCCGATCCGTTAGACCGTTCGAATCAATTACTAGACGGATTAAAAACCGTTCGGTCGGTGCTTGCACCAACGGGCTCCTTCTCCCGCTCACTAGTGCTGAAACGGGTACAGAGATTTTGTAACCGAATACCCGTTTGCGCTAACCGGTTAGTATTCGGTTACCCGTCCAAAAGACTGCTGGAGTGAAAAAAAATGGCTTCTTGTTTCGCTAGACTTATTTATTCGGCGATATTACCTAAATATCCTTTCCGAGAACGAAATAAATAGATGTTTTTGTGACTGTAATGTGTGCTAAACTATTCCACAATATGGATATACCTAATAATGGAGGTTGATCGGTAAGAAAATTATATTCACAAGTCGACAAACTGAAGCGAAAGATCGCTTTGTAATAGTGCAAGTTTGTGGAATATTCCATACATAACATGTAGGGGCATGTAGACGTTCAATTAACTGAATCTCGCAATTTGATTGGATGATTCGGAAAACCTTCTGTCAATCTGTCGGCAAAAGCCAGTAAAAATAAAGGAGCGGAATAGCTAGAGGAAACACGAAACAAATTTTCTGTTCAATTGTATCTGAAGAAAATGTACTTTTCATTCTGATTGGATAATTTCCCTCGTCACAGCCAATGAAAATAATGGAATGGAACGACCGGAAGAAACACATTGAACACGCTCAAGTGTCAAAATATTATGACGTAAAACATCTATTGCGTGTTAACTTTGACTGAATAGGAATTACTTCATTTCGGTAAATAATCCTTTATATAATATGATTTTTGGTCTCTGTTGATTAAATCCACTTACTAGCATCCATACAAATCGCCCACTTGTTTGAAATCAATGATCTCGTTCATTTTGGCGGCTCGACTTTAAACATTCCAGTGAAGTGTTAAATTCGTCCGAATTTCATAAAGTCTAGTCGTACCTTCAACAATTTTCTAAAAATCTTCACAGTGACCTCACATATTTTGGATTCTGTGATACATGTACCCATGGGATATTAATGTCCAAATATTTATTTATTTATATATATATATATATATATATATATATATATATATAGCAGGGGTGTATGTGGTAGTGGGGTGGATGGATGGATGAAAATTCAAAAGCCTGTGCTCAGACAATCTCACAACAGGCTCCATCTGGGTTGAGGGAGGCTAATATATAACGAAAAAACTTGTCTATCTCTGCGGGATGTTGAACATCTCGGTCACCTCTTTAACAATAATCGTGATGAAGTAACTCACTTTTTTAATTAGGAAATTAATAATTCTGGGAATGGGATCAACATTTTTGGAAATATGACCAAATTTTGGCGAAATCACAATGTGGTTTTACCTTTTAAGCGAAGCAAACCAATTAATTATATGGCAATTTATTACTCAATAATTCACTATTTCACATATATGTGAAGCATAACATGTTTATTATCAATGGATGGATCCGATCTTGGGAAATCTGTCAGTCAAGTATATGACGTCAATACTTAATTATGTCATGTGTAGGCCAATTGTAGGGGGACGTCACAATGCAATTGAATGCATAGTGGCGTATCTAGCTCCATCATAAACATTGCAATGTCCCTCAAGTGTATATATATGAATGCTTAAAATTGTATGTCTTAGACTCTTTACTATTCAATAAACAGGCTGACGTCGGTTGAATATTTTGAAACTAATTTGTCTGGGGGCTGTTGCTGCCATAGGTAGCATCAGCCCCCAGTCAAATTTGTTTCAAAATATTCAACAGCTTACTTATATAGTTAGCTTGAAATTGAGATTCTGGGAATTCATCATTCAATGTATATAAATCGATCACAACATGCGCAAAACGTGGACAGAGCTTAGCTACAAATGGGCAGTGAACAGCTAGAGATGGATCCCTTATCAATTATCATTCAACTCATATAAATATCATTATGATGGCTGATCATTAAGTCTCATCAATGTGCATCCACAACACAATCATCACACATAAGCAAGAGATCCGAAATCAGTCAATTGACCCTTTCAACAAAATCAAACAGTTCAGGGTTCATAGTTTTCATTTGAATAATTTCATACTTTTCCTGACTTTCCATGCTTGTGTATACAAGCATGGAATGTCAGGAAAAGTATGAAATTATTCAAATTATAGGAAACCATTTTCCACCCTTAAAGAATATGGAAAATTAGATTTTCTGCTAATGTCCTTTTGCAGACCAAGAGAAGACAATTTGACTGACTCGATAAGCAAGCCAGTTATTCTAGTGGTAAATTTTCAAAAATAGTCTCAAGATGGCTATTTTTTAAAGAGTAAGTTGAAAATTTTAAAACAAATTTGAGTAATAATTATTAATTAGCCAATAAAGGTCTAATCTGACTGTAAGTCTGTGGTGTTACTTTGAACATGAAAACTGAGATATGGCTGTAATGCCAAGGTAACCCTTTAGTGGTCAACTGGCCAGTAGCAGCATTGGCAGTGGTCTTGAGAAATGTCCATCTGCATGCCAAGAGAAGACTATTTTGAAAATCTGTCACTGATAAGTCAGTGATAAATTTGTTAAAATAGTACTGAATAATCAAATTGTGATATATAAATTAAGTTTCAAAATATTCAACTGCTTAATCTATAAAAATCAATAATTATGTTTTTTGTTTGGCTTGAAATTGAGATACAAGTACTTGGGTAAAATGCTATAAAATAAACACAACCGTGAGAACACCTCGGAACAATAACAATGCACAAGCAACTGCAGAAACAACGGGTAAAACTAATCCATCGGTCAGTCTGACTAGAAACAACAACTTTAGAACCGACTCATCCGAGGAAATTTGAAATTATTCAAGCAGTTCCTCTGGAAGAGTAGGTAATGGAGGCAGTTTAAGTACATTTATTGAAACATCTGTGGTTTCACTTTCAACACTTGGAGCTGACGTCGATGCTGTTAACTCCGATGGAAAAGAACTTACTCTGTGCTTGTCACGGAAGTTTTCTCGAAGGAAGATTAGTTCGTTTACAGTATCAGGATCGAGTGAGGCTCTCTTCTTCGTCACAATGTTTCCTGCTGCTGAAAATATACGCTCAGATGGAACCGATGTTCCGGGAATGGCGAGAAATCTGGCAAGTGTGCTCAAAGATGGGAATCGACCAGCATTTAGTTTCCACCAGCTGAGTGGACTCATGTCCACGATGGTACGTTCATTGCGGTATGATAAGAGTTCGGCATCTTTGTCACATTGAGTAACATTCTCGGAACAGTCGTACAGATCGCCCATAAGGAACGCCATTGTTTGGTTTGCTTGCTCCAGTTTAGAACGCTTAGGTTGAGACCCCACCAAGTCTGTGGCATGGGCAATTTCTGTAGATTTCTGGTCAGTGTTACCTGTGATCATAGTAGTGTCTGTCCCATCATTCATACCCTCAGCAGTGGCTGCAGTGCTGTCATCATTTGGTTGAGCGTGCAATAGAGTTTTGACATATATCCACACAGCCGTTTGATCACCCTCTGGCAAGAACTTCAGTGATTTGTACCGTGGGTCCAGAGCTGCTGCAATAATGTATGGTTGTTTGTGAAGATCACTGTCAGGTTTGTATCTCTTGGTGAGATCATTCCTGACAGTCCTCTTGAAATCTGAGATGACCTTGATATCGGTGGTATCATCTGAGAGGTGGTTTTGAACCAGACCTGAGACTATAGGGTATATCATGCTCAAAGTTGGGAAATCTTCTGAGCAGACAACTGCTGTGGCCAGCTGCAGTGGTTTCAGAACAGGTGTTATCTCTTCTATTGTTCGCCATATGTCATCACTTAGTTCCAGTACTCGGGCATCACCTTGCTTCGTGACTTTTTCATCATGGAGGACAGCAAAAATCGCCAATCGCTGCTCCAAGAGACGTTGAAACATGAAATATGTTGAGTTCCACCTGGTGGCAACATCTTGCAACAGTGCATGTTCTACAATCCCCATCTGTTTCTGTTTAGTTTTCAATGCACTTGTTGCCAAGGCAGATTTCCTGAAATGTGTGGCAACACGTCTACCGGCACTCGCAGCTTTAGAGATTGGGCCTAGATTAAGTCCAGCGTTTACACTTAACTGTAGGGTCCAAAACATCTTATGTGTGGCCACTTTAATATTTGCATACACAGGACAATGTTAGACTAGACGCATTATCAGTTGTTACACCAGAAATAGTCCCCTCAGATATTTTATATTTCTGTACATGTTCTTGGAGCACATTGGAAAGATGGTCCCCTGTGTGGCGATCATGTATTTCACTGGTACACAAAACGTTGTGGCGAAACAACCAGTTCTTATCAATATAATGAACTGTGATTGTGATATACCCTTCTGCGGCACAACTTGTCCAAGCATCTGTTGTTAGGGCTACAGCTGTTTGTTCATTCAGTTCGTGTTGGAGTGTGCTATGGAGGGACTCGTAGTAATATTTTGTGTAGTTTCTAATCGTAGTGTGGCTTGGTACCTGGTAAGAGGGATCTAGTTTGGATACCAAATTACGAAACCCTGCACCATTCACTATGCTCAGTGGCCTTATGTCCGTAGCACAAAATTCGACAATACTCTTGGTAATGTCTTGCCACTTCCCCTTCGACATAGGCCTATTAAGGTTCCCAAATGTGAGCTGTGATTGTACTTTGGAAGTACCAGTACTAGTAGTTGTACCCTTATAATTGTCTGCCGTGTCTGATTCTAATGTAGTTGGATGTCGAAATTTTAGATGATTTTTCATACTTGACGTCGATCCAGCATACGCAATTTTTGTCTGACATAAAGTACATTGTGTTTTTTTATTGTCCTCAGTTAATTTAAAATGATTCCATACGGTCGATCGACGTCTATGACAATCCATTTTAACGCTAGCTGACGATATTGCATAGTTTGTTTACATCTGCATTAGGGTACACGTTGTATAACCGGGTAACCGGTTATTGATTTTATAACCGGGTACTCGCTAATTCGTACCCGTTGGCGAGTACCCGGTTACCCGTTTCAGCACTACCGCTCACTGCTTCCGCGTAGGAATCTCGCCTCGGTGACGCGTCGCGTCCACCGTAGCGACCGTATGCGTCAGTCCCGGGACCTGTTAGAACGAACCCGTCCCTATCCTCATAGTCACTGTCCTGTTGTCGCATATTATCGAAATCCCTCCTCACATTTCGAGAACATTCCCGCGGAGTAATACGTCGTTCCCGATCAACTTCATCGATGTCCCAGTCTTCGTTGGCAGGACGTTTTGACGCTCTACGCATTACTTTAGTTTCTGGTTGTCCGATAGGTCGTCCGGACGATTGTTGTCGCTGTTCCGGCCCCCTATTGGGACAATCTCGGGCATAGTGCCCCATATGTCCGCAGCCAAAACATTGTACTATGGACGGTGTATTACCAAACATATTGTTCCCACAATCTCGGGCCATGTGGCCTTCCTTACCACATCGAAAACACGTCATGGGTGGCCTCTGTGGCCGAGGACGGGTCGCTATCTTGCGTGTCGCATTACGGGGTGGTTGTACCTGTTGTTTGCAATCACTCTTGTAATGCCCCGTTCTCCCGCAATTATAGCATGTAATATGACTTACATCTCGTGGTGCTGCTGTCCTACCCGCGACTGCCTGTCTTCTCGGTGGTTGTGGGACCACCTTCTTCTCACCTGCCTTCTTGGTTTTATCGTTTTCGTGACTGCGTCTGCTGTTTGCAAGTCCCGTACCAGCCCACACAGCTGCTCTATCATTTTCGATTGGGCCGCTATCTGCTGTTTTAATTTCTTCACTACAACATATCTCTCGCTCCTCAGCCTCCTCCAACATATTGACTTCCATTTCCTCTTCATGTCTCCCCTCAATCTGCATTGCTCTTAGCAAATCGTTACATGTTTCCTCCTCCTCGGAGATCTCGATTGCTCGGGCCAGGGTGGTGGTTCTTTTTCTTACTATTCTCTTGCTCAACCCCCGGTCACTCAACGCCCTCAAGTATATACCAAGAATGGTACGTCGATTATCGGCATTCTCAACCGGGTAGGCCCTACTGCTGTCTTCCTTGTACCGCCGATTAAAAGTAATCACGGTCTCGTTCCGCCTCTGCTTGGTGTTCTCAAGATCGTACTTTATTCTTTCGGGCTCGTTCGTGGATACAAAGTTATTGGTTACGTACGCTGCTAACTCTTCGTACGTCACGTCCTCTCTCCTCTTCCCCACCATGAAACTGTCGACCGCTCTCGACAGCTGTCCTCTAGCCGCCCTTGTCATTACGTACGCTGGGATCCCGTCCAATCTTCCCTCATGAGCCACACATGCCCTCCGGGTTTCATCTAGGAAGGTGCGTACCTCCTCCGGCACCACCCCATCACAGGGTTGTATACGGTAGATGTTGTCCCGTATCTCCCTCCTGTACACCCTAGCTGTCTCCCGCCTTTCGCTACTGTTGACGATTTCACCCGCCATGGCTGTCCCCATTTCCCGCATAGCAGCTACCGTTTCTGGCCTCAGTTCCACCGGGTTTAATCTTTCTACCGGGGGTAGCGTTGGGTCTGGTCCCATTCTTCCCGTCGCCATTTTGTTTAACCGTAATGGATGCTGATAACCACCCTCGCTACCCTTGGATGCTCTGGACAGCTGATGGCAGTCGCTGTCCCGTATTCCCGATGCTGAGTCACCTGACACCCCTCTGACTGTTGCGCCGCTGCTAGGAAATCCGCCACCCGGTCCGCTATGTCTTTCACCACTATCGTTGTTGGTCTTCTCCCCTGTTCCTGGGTCATCTATTCTTAAAGTGCTCACTGTTTTTCCTTTACTCTGGATCCTGGCAGTTGAAGCCACTGAAGATTTTGATGCCGTGTATATCTTCAAGATTCAATATTAGTTACACGTTATTATCTGTTCTAATCGACTCGTAATTCTTTTCCGTTTTGGGTGAAGCGTGTATGATTAGTTGCTGCGACAACTAACTTCACCGAGAACGAAAAAGATGGATATCAGCTCGCCTCGTCAATAATGTATTTGAACGATATTTGTATTCGATATCCGGTCCTGCTCTTGAAGGTACGTTACGGTGGTCTTCCGTACTGTCCAGAGTAAATACAACAAACTAGTGCCTTGGATTTATCAAGGTGATGATTTTAATCCTACTGCTAACTGTACACAATAATGAGATGACTTTTACTGTCATAAAATAATAATACTATTTTATATAAATGAAAGGTAAACACTCATATTACTCTCCAAATTTTCAACTCACACTCCTACCCTATACCAATTTTACCGATCGACTTTTCTACTACCAGTTTCAACTTTTTCCTCGACCCTTTATCCAAACTCTAAGTCCTCCTTTTATACTCTACTAGTTCCCGTTACCGCGTTCAGAACCTCATCCGCCATCCCGTGATCATGACGTTTCCCTTGCCCCAACCCACTTCCGGAAACGATATCACACTGAACGTGGTTCATTCAGTTCCCGCCGGTTCTGACTGGATGCGATCTATCAGCTTCTATCAACAATTACTTGTTTCTGATAATTATCTCGTCATAGCTCTTCGTCACGTGGTGTATATACGCATCCTTTTCTAACAGGATGTTATGTCATTGACCCTAGTCTGTTCAAGTCCTCTTTCTTGCTTTTTAGGCCTATGCCTGTTATTCAGGAAGGTTAATAGCACTGGAGCTAGATGAGCTCATCATCAGCTGAGGTTATTGTGCTTTCTATAGACACTCAGGTCAGTCAGGTCATTGTTACTGCGTCCATTATGTTTAACACTTCTCATCGATTTCTCTTGATTCCTACCACCTTATTATTTTGTAAACTACTGCTCGTACCTACTGTTGAATACTATCTATTGATTGCTGATCCCATGGCAACCACTTTCACCCTAACTTATTCATTTACCGACATATATCATCCAGCCAGCACCGTCGATCCTCCACCTGTTTCATTACATTTTCATTCTCAATACTATACTAGTTTCCATACCAGTTTCGCATCTGCATCATTGCTGGTGATGTCCTCCCGTCACAAACACCTACTACTCTACTCTCAGTTTCCATACTAGTTTCACATCCGCATCATTGCCGGTGATGTCCTCCCGTCACCCAGTGCATTCAGTCACTCAGTGCAAACACTACCACTCCGTACTTTCTTCATACAATGTTATCCCTCCCCTAGCCCAGCTGGTATTTTCAAAAGATTCAATTTCTACCAAGGTCCTACTTGTAAATATAAGATGTCCACCGGGTCATGACTCCCGCTAGACAATCCCATATCTACAATATGAATCTCAGAATGAAACGTGCGAGTTCTATTCAAACTAGATCTACATTATCCAATCAGCGAACTAGATTCAATGATCATTGGGATACTCGTACTGGTTACCGACCGCCACATATTTTTATTTATTTTTCCTGATTGTGAAAATAGCGCTTGTACGCATGCGCTCAAAACAGGGACCCTACACATTCATAATGGACTATACTGCCTTTTTTTGTATTCGATAGAAATATTTCAGATTAATTAGTGTGTTAAAGCTACTGGTTCAGGCAAATAGCGATCGTCAAATATTGCATTTCAGCTTTGTCAATCGATGATTTAGCCATTTCGCCCTGCTCTAGTGCGCGGTGCATTAATTAGGAATTGATTGACTTTTTGTTTAGCCAAAGATGTGTCTGCCAGGCGTGTATTCTTCACGCCAAGTTCAATGGAAATCTCTTTTCGTACATAAACCTGATTACTAGATTTATTTACGGAATACCCCATTAGAAGCGCATATTTGAAGAAATTTGAATCAACAAAAGCATTTTTGGATAATCTAACTTTAAGGCCCGTTATATAGATGTCGGAAGCCCCGAATAAGGGTCCAGGGTAATCCATTGTGACACCGAATATGTGATATAGAAATTCAGTGACAAACCCACACACGGCCAATAGTGGCTCACACCGGAGCAGGTGCCACCAAATTGCCAATTTGGCTGGAAGTATTGGCATTCGACATTGCTTATTCAAAACTTCTAATGCGAAAAGAAGACAATTGGATCTCACACCATAAACATAAGTCAGGGGATCTGGGTCCCTTAGTTAGGATCGGTAGCTGTCGTCTAGTCCAAGTGGAGCTTTGAGGAACCTTTAGTTTAACCTGTTTTATAACAGGAATAGGAATTCCTTTAAAGTTGTCAATTTCAACAACACTCGTACATGATCGACCCGACACGGATTGCTATATGTGTCCCCACCCCGAATGCTTGTTTGGACCACACTTCGACTAACTCGCTAGCCTCGACATCTTCAGTTGTTCCTAGCCAGTAACCGAGGTAAGAACCGAAAGTTTCACAACTTCCTTTCCCGCTTTTGAACAACCATAAACCAAATCCAACCAAACTCATTAGGCGGCTCTCCAGACACCTGAGACTGAGGAAACGTTATTTAGAACCTGGAAGATTCTGATCCTAGAAATTGGTGTCGAGAGCATGCGAGCAGTTAAGTGGGAAACCTTATTTAGTGCGTCAGCGTTTGGTTCGAAAATTGTGTCGGCCAACAATAAGAGAATTCCCAAAGACTGAATTGTCTTCCAGGCAGTTCCGATCAAGGTCATAGAGAACAATAGCAATTTTCCAAAGTTTATCGCCGAGATTGCGGAAAGTCAGTAGATCAAACTCATCGCAGCGGAGATTGGATTGAATGACCCAGGAACCGTAGTTTTTGATAGCAAGGATAGATCATGTTCCAGTAAGCGACCCATTAAAATCTCTTTCCCAGCCCTGCAGTGGAAAGAGGGCCTACCGTCAGGTCTGACCTCCCGGTCTAAAACTGTGCATAATGATAAGCTGTAGCACCCCGCAGCTAGTGCAGTCCGTACGGTGCCAGCCCCTCCGTGAGAAGCGACATAATCGAACTTTGGGAAAACTTCTTGGTGATCAGGTTCATGCTCTACAATTAATCCATCAATCGCATTTGCTACCGAAGTGCTCACATGCATATGAGATAATTTGTCTATTGGCACGGGCAAGTCTATTCGACCTGAACTACCCATAGCAAGTATCCCAGTCAACCTCTTGCCTCTTGGTAGCACGCTTCTCATTGTGGCATGCAGGATCCGTGTCTGCCAGGCACTGGGCTGATAATAGGCCATTACGTCCCAAGTTTCAAGAAGTGAAGCAGTTCGGCGCACAGGCTTAATTCCAAAACCTGAATATGGTAACGACCAACCGCCATCCGACAACGCTGCCGAATTTGTAGTTGAGCTTAAAAATTTGCGAATGAAGTCCAATAGCGTATTTCCACTTGCAGGCTCGTACACTAGGTCAGAATCAAACATTTGTATACCGATGCAACGCAAACTCTTGATTATGCAGAATAAAGGGGCTAAAAGTATCCTAGCAAACCCTGTGGAGGATACTAGTTCATTCACACCAGCTAACCAAGAAGGGATGACATTTAGTGCATGACCTTTTTCAATTTCATGAAGGGTTGCTCTCCCGCTGTTCGCAGACAAAGGCATTTCAACTCTAACATTCAAGCCTAGCTTTTCACAGAGTAGTGCAAGGTACTTCATGGGACTGTGATCTCTCGTCCCATATAATCCAACGACTACCTCCGGAGGATCGAGCTTCGCCAATCTGCGGCGGGATACACCTAGATTACGGAGATCGGGATCTTTCTAAGGGTGCTGACACCAGGGGTCTAGTCAGAGCATCCTCCCACAGTGTTCTGATCATTGGATTTGAAACGACATTGTTAGCCACCACCATGATCACGAGAATCGGATTGCTCCAAATCGACCATACTGAATTTGGCCGGACTGTACAAAGAATTCCGGCTTTTTGTCTAATTAAAGAGTCGGGAGTCCTCCCTGCGGTCTTGAACATAGATTCAGGCATTTGCTCACACCAATTTGAAGCAGTAAGATGCAACAAGCATCTAAGATTGATGTAGACCAGCCCATATAAGAGTAAGCGGCGAAAATTTGCAAAATATACGTTACTCTAAGATCGCGGCAATATGCTGTGATGATCGAAGTGATAATTGATATGTTCTTTGAGCGCACGCATTGAATTTTGATAATTTCTGGGAGCAGCCATTTGATTCCCTTGCCGGTTCGTGAAATGGTTAACATGATTTCCAATATCATTAAATCCGGAGAGCGGTAATCAAACGTGGTCATGGCCGAAACTACAAGCAATCGTAAGTATATATGCTTCCTTAGATAGTGGATTATACGGAATAAGTATCTGATCAGCAGGGAAGCCGATTGGGGAAAATCCGAACCCTTATTCAATTCGACCTTGTCGTTAATAGAAGAACCCAGTCTTAGTTTCAGCTGTTTGAGATCAAGCCACGCGCAAGTACAACTCGCACGTATAAGGCTTGACAGGGACGTGAAATAGATTACTCCTCGACGGTCATCAACAGTCGTAAATAGAGGGACATAGTCTACGTTAGTGCTTTCGCCTCGCCACACTGTTCTAGGGATCGCATCAGTGCCTGTCAACTTAAGTGCACTACAGAGTTCATATTTTCACATACAACAGGGTTCGCACAAAAATTAATAGTGCTTGAATATTGCCCCTTGCCTTGAAAAGTGCTTGCATTTTGTGACAACCTTGAAAAGTACTTGAAAACTCATGAGCTGCCTTGAAAAGTGGTTGAATTTGACAAAAATGATGCACCCCCTATGGTTAACCGCGAATCACCGAAAAAACAGTCTTGGCGTGATTAAATACCTTCCTTATAAATATATTTTAAGACCAAATTTATGTACCAAACAACAAGGACGGGAGAAAATGGGCATCAATTTTGTAACGCCAATCAACATTAAATGATCCAAGTTGAATTATTACGAACGACAATATAGCCGGCTTCTTAAGTTGGCGAGCCAGCGGTTCTTGCGATGGGAGGCATCATGTTCTCACGAGATATTATACGCTAATGGGAGTTTATCAAATGGGTACCAGTTTTTTAAGATCAGTATAATACTCAGTTCCCATCGCGCAATGATAATATATGGATATTCCCGAGTTCCGAGTCTCCGATTCCAGAATATTTATATCTGAGTACTCGCTCTAAAATAAACTCTTCAATTGGAGGGGAATCACATGATTTGTATTTTTTCGCGACACCATTTTATATCAAATTGTGGATTCATTTTGATGTAATAAACGAGCTTTATTAAAGGATACGCAATATTTAGGTGGTCAAATCAAATAATTCATGGGAGGAAGTGGTCTCAAATCCCACTCAAAAAGCGAGAAACATCGCAAACTTGGAAAAGCTACTGACGGTTCCCTATTGGATTTATTTCTGATTAAAAAATCTCCAGTTGCATCTATGAGTTGTAGCAATAGCTCGCCACCGGATCAAATGAAAACTATTGTGATGCCGACCATTATAACTTAAGCATATAATGTCCAAATTTGGTGTCAATGAATTTACAATTTGCTCATAGAAAATGTTCATTTGTAAACCAGGATAGGACTATTTTTGAAACTACAGCACTGGAATGACTGGCTGTTTTATCATGCCAGTCGTTCCAGTGATACATTTTCAAAACTAATTTTCCAGTTGTCTGCAATTTGACATTTCTCAACAAGACCCCTTGGCCACTATTTTAAATTGCAGATGCCAGTTCTGGGACTCAGATTCAACCCTTTAGTAGCTGGCAAAAACTGGCCTCTGCAATTGTCTTTAGCAATGTCCATTTTCAAGCCAAGAGAAGACTATTTTTGAAAAGTTATCACTAGAACGACTGGGTCGATAAACGAACCAGCAATTCCAGTGGTAATTTTTTTAATGCTCTTCTGGCCTGCAAATGGGCATTCATTAAGCAATGATGTTAATTTTCTTAACCTGTCTTGATCTATAAAGGGTTTAAGAATAAATAATAAACAGCATTACTGCCTTTTAGATTTCAGGGTAAACTCAAGGAGATCGATCATTTGCTTCAAATTTTGTTGTTCGGAATGGGAAAATAGTCCTTGAAAATGATAAATATTGTCCTTGAAAAGTGCTTAAATAGTGCTTGAATTTGATTTTCTCAAACCTGTACGAACCCTGTACAACCTTAGCGGAAATTACAAACAATAACAATATTAACAGAGTATTTACAGGGTATATGTAACAAATAATTGCAAGTAGTGATATTCCAAGTAAATGGCATCAATAACAGTAGCCTTCCAATCTTGCTGATAGGCTATCAAACTAAAAACAACTAACCAAAAGAGGTTAACAGGACAATAAGCACAATTAATGAGATTCTCCATAGTGAATTTCTATAGCGCTGTTCATTTTCCCGGGAAACGGAAGAGGGAAATCCAACGCATGTCACGTGACGTTAATACCAGAGCTTGTATTGCCTCATTGCGTGCCCGCTCCAGTGGGCACGTGCCCGCTCCAGTGGGCACGCTTCTATTTATTGCTGGCTAGAATTGCCTATAGGCGCGGACATTTCATGCAGGGGATTGTGGGGCTGTGGTAGGTACATGACAAAAAAAAAATCAAACTGAATGATCAAGATAAATTGGATACTGTTGGAAAGAGCATTAAAAGACCTTTTTAATGATACATCATCCACATAGGTTGATTATTAAGAAAGTTATGACTATTTATGTGTCGCGAATTGGGGTATAATATCGTCTAACAATTATATAGTAAAATGGAGAAAATCTGTGACCGATTTTCAGTGTTTTTACCATTTTTCGGCACTATTTTATTTAATATCGGAGATATCTTCATGAAACTTTCAGATAATATAGATTACATTGGTGTGCTCAATTTGCAGCTAAAAGACTTATAGATATTAACAACTGATTACTCTGTGTGTTACTGGCATTGAACAAATTTTGACATCAAACTTTTACCGTTTTTCGACACCAAATTTGTCATATCTTACTTAATATTAGAGATATCTCAATGAAACTTTCAGATTATATAGATTTTCTTGTTGGTCAATTCCACCGTGACGTATGGGATTTCCAAGATTTTTACAAACTTATAAGCAGTACTACCAGGAAGTAATGCAGAATAGAATTATACAACTAATCTAATCTCATAGGGTAGACCAAAGTCTGTCTAAATATGAATGACAACTAGAGCTGGGCGGTCTGACGGTAGTACCGTGAACCGATACCGTGAACCGATACCGTGACCGTTGATATTTCCAAATACCGTGAATACCGTCCATAATGTTTGAGCAATATTTGAGAAATATATTCATGAAATCTGACTTGACCAAGGGTGAATAAGTGCTAATAGTGCCAAAAATACAGGTATCCCTAACTATTAGCCGAGTTGAGGTGAAAGGGTCGTTGTAAAAACACATCAAGACGTCAATTACAAAATAATGACAGGCAGAATTGTATGTCAAACGTACGTCTTGAAAGTCTCACGGTAAAATTGCTTTATTTAAAACATCTAAACTCATTCTCTGGCCGTCTGCCGGTAGTAATTACACTATAATATATTCCCTATTCCAGTTTCTATTATTTGTAATTTATTACTCCAAGCATTTTGTCACCGAGCAAACACGGTAGAATAACAAAATAACATACAAACTGCGTGCTATTCAAACACAACAGCGATCTCGTAAAGAGGTATCTGATTGGTTGTTCATGAACTGGACCGTGGGAAAATACATTACTATGCTGAATTTATCAATTAAAATTTACTAAAACGTAGTATTTGCTCGCGCCGTTTTGATCACGTGCTAATTTATTAACAACAAGCAGCGTTGAAGTCGTTATTTTTTATTTTTCTGGCTTGTTTTAAGAAATTTCTTTAAGGATTAAATCCAGTTTAAGTAATGACACCTAAAAATGATAGTGTTTTAGTTTTTGTAATTCATTTTCTACTGGCTACACGTCGGAAGTTCGCGGAAATAGCTTTTTACACGCATTATTCACATGAAGCATGGCGAGTAACGAGTCTGCACATCGAGTACTCGGTAATTATCAGAGGCTTTGGAATCGGCTATATTCAATGTCGTGTTATATGTATGTGTATAGGTCTGTTTTCGCGGGTAAACAGAATATACGACTCCAACAGAAATGAAAGAGTACAATACGTGCCCCGGTTAAATACTCACGGATTTTGTCTGGACTCTGTTTATCAAAGCGCTCGACTGCCAAAATAAAATTTACCGTTTGCTGGTCGCACGCATTAATAGCAAGAACAATCCAGATTGAAAATAGTGCACCCCAATGTCTCAAACAGCAGGTTATAGTTAGCGAGTCGATCACACCCTTTGACCGATATTCCCGTGAATGATATTACGTCAATAAAAATAGTGACCTAATAAAATTGTGAAACTAAACAGTCGCAATAGCGATGTTTTTCTTATCTAAATCAGGAAGCCGATTTATTTATTTTACCTATATTTACCGTTGATTGGAGATGGAAGTGAAAAGGAAATGGAAAAAATTGTTCTAATTTCATGGCATGCCTCAAGCTCAGATGACGGTATACCGTGGTACCGCGGTATTTTTTCATGGTACCGATACCGTCATGTAAATATCAATACCGCCCAGCTCTAATGACAACTGGATTTATCTTTTACTATTTACCCTGGAGCGTGTCGTGACTTACGGGACATTTGTGGACCCCCGTTTTATACCTAGTCCAGTTAGAAGCGCAAAGCTATCTGAGTAAGAGAGATAGCCATCTTGTGTTTATACTGTTATTAGAGGATTGGTATGGCTATCAGAAAATACTATAGAGTGTGTATCATCTGCTTTCGCCATGGAGTAGCAATTATGTATTGACACTATCTCAAACACATTTGTAAGGAGCTCTGCTTTGCAAGTTAAGTCTCCTACTACCTTTGATATACTAAAATATCATAGAAAACACTTAGAACTGCAATAATATTTCATTTCAACCAACATAATAATTTATTTTAAGAAATTACCGAACAGCTGAAGTGCTAAAGCATTTTCAACAAATTAATTTTCACTTAGTGTATAATACATTTTGTCCCTATAGATATTACTATAAAACAGTTTCATGGTAAGCACTACAAACAATATGCATGAAATCATGGATACATATGTATGTGTACATTATTCTTCCAAATGTGACTTACGGGACAGATTATGTTATTTTATACATTCCCCTAGCATTAATGAGAACTGGCTCAGTTTTCATTCGAGATTTAATTTCATGTGCATGATACCAAACCGTGTCCTTTTCAGCTTCAAACATAAAAGATTACCCAGAGCTAGATAATTTGAGACATCTAATTTGATAGAGCTTTTCTCTTTTATCAAGGATTAACCCATAGTAACTGTCTGAATCATAATCAACAACCACCCATTGTCCGCAGTCATACTCATCCTCGGGAGTGGGTTCTACGTGTTCATTGTCAATTACAGAATCATTGTTAGTATGTGTGGCTCCAGTATCAAAGCAAAATGATGTCATTTCTGATGGAGTTACATATGAATGAGAGGCAAATTTCATAACATATGGGCCAACTGCTTCAAAGTATTGAGCGGAGCGGCATCCTGGCAATGATTTTATTTTGCTTCCATTTGGATTCCATACCTTATCAAGATCAGATTTTCGGCCTTGGACAACTTCTTTGTCAATATGTATAATATTATATTCGGACAGACCGCCGCAGCTTGTTTGGCAAATTCTGCTGATGAAACAATATCTAAATGCTCAGCCATTACTTTTTCAGATACCCGTCTCTTAACAGTCCCTCCAATTCCGTCTATACACCCTTTCCCATAAGATGTAGCTGAGAAATGCCACTTGGTTGGCATACTATTCAGGGTCAGAGAGCACAATGCAAATTTCTGCTTGAAGTGTTGGGCAGTACCATCTGATTGATATTCCAGTTGCAACACTTCAAAATCAGAATGCATGGTCGTGAAATGATTTAATATGGCATCATTGAAAGGTATGACCGCATACTTGTCATGATTTTTGTAGTTGGATATGACAACATAAGGGTCAGAATGTACTTTCACTTCATTGTTACTGTTCGTATTACTATAATAAACCATAGCAGTGTAAAGAGTGGATGACAATGTGTCCCAATAAACTGATTGAATTTCATCTTGTACTTTGTGACTGAAGTTTTCACTGAAATCAATATGAGCCAAGAGGCCAATTTTCTTTGAGTTTATCAAAATGGTGTGACTGAATTCGCTTTATGAAAACATGTTTCAGAAACTGGGGCAATTTTGATTTCAGAAGGTTAAGTACATTCTGAATAGAATCACACAATACTTGACGCATTAGTTTATCATCTTCAGATTTGATCCATTGCTTATACTTAATCTCAATTTCCATCATCTTTTCAGGTGTTTAACAAGTTATCCAATATTTTAAGATCTCCACATTTGTTACAATCTTTTTGAAACATACAACCCTCAACCTCATCATTGCAGACAATTTTCTTCACAAACTCAGAAGTAGAACTTGGTAGGTCGGGAATTGCTGCAAGAATGAGCCTAATATTTTCATGGTAAATACACAGGCATATGTTTGGTGGAGTATCAGCCCTGAGACACACATCCTTAGGCTGTAAATCTGAATTGGATGTTCCAGCTTAAATTGTTCAAAGGTTTCACCAACTGTCATTATTAAGAAGCGCTTTTGAACTTTCTCCTTTAAGCCATTGTCCCGCATAATCACATAATCCTTTTTCCCAGGCGCCTGGCTTGAGATACCATCTTGTTCATAAAATTTGACCACATCACTAATAACGCTGTCACTCAATGCCCTAGACTCTCTTCTTTTTGATGGTATCAAAAACATACGTGGGGAAAATTTTAAAGCAAGCTTTTGAACCACCTTGCTTCTTTTTCTTGGGCTTGTTGGAAGTTTTGCCTGCACTTGCTTGACTGCTCTACTGAGACCAGATTTACGCATGAGAGGGCTAGGCTGTGATCCAGAAGCTGACGATTCTTGAACTTCTGCTGCTCTCTTCCTTGCTCTGTAAATAATAATAATAATAATAATGTAAACATTTTGAGGAATGGTCAAAGTTGTGGAATCACCAGATACTATCACACCACTTTTTATGTAAAAATTTGAGCTAAATTACTATTGACTTGGATATCCATAGGTCAAGAATTCAATCAAAGACAGGTGCGGATTATATCTTGGTTAGGGAAAGGTCTGGTACATGTGTGTGGACTAAAGATTAATATTTATGGACACACGCTGAAGATTTCCCGATCCTTTTCACTCTACTCATTCACTTATTCTTGGGCTCCTCCTTCGTCGATACAACCTTGTATGTTTGGCTGCTGCAACAACCGGTTTTATCGATGAAGATGGAGCGCGACACTAGCTCGCCTCGTAGGTACAGAGACCTGACAATATTTATAGAAGTGCCTGGGCCTGATCGGACTGCGCGTTTCAGAGTGATTGGTTCGACACGGTGGTCTTCCGTGTTCTCCAGAGTAACAACGAGATACGTCAAACTTTTGCCTTGGACTACACTCAAGGTGATCGTTTTATTTCTAACTTTAACTGTATAATAAAACCTAGAAAGTTTGGCAACTTATGCTGTTACCAGTTTACGTATTTTACAGCAATAATTAAATTCAATCAATGTTTCCTAAGCTCCCCTAAACTTCAACCAGCTCTTGCCTACTTAAAGCCATTCAGCAAGAGCGTTTCACAAGGTGCGAGGCGGACCGAACTCTCGATTATAGTTAAAGTCCCCCTTATATACTATCTCAGTTTCTATTCTCCCTCCATCTTGGTGTCTCACCGCCGGAGGTTGCTCTGATTCTCATTGGATTATGACATCACTTTGACCAATCAAGACTCCGACCCTCCCTCCCCGGGAGGGTGCTTTCTGCCTAGCACTTGCGGTTTGGCTGGTTCTTGAGTGATGGGATCTGTCATCCCCCTAACTTTATTTTAGAATTCCAGCTGGCCTAGGGGAGACCGGGGTAAGTTGTGCCACTTTTCACTTTGAACAACCTGGCTGTTGTGTTTTTGGGTGGAAACCAATGGCTGTCTACCAGTTCAACCTTTAGGATGTTGTGCATATTCATGCTGGATATCAACTGTACAAGATACATACAAATGGCGTTGTGTGTTGTCAAAAATGTCTGACAAAGTGGCACAACTTGCCCCACCTTTAGGGTAAGTTGAGCCACCCCATGGGGCAAGTCGAGCCACCTTGGGGCAAGTTGAGCAAGGCAGACAAAAAGATATATAAAACATTTTTTTTCTCAAAATAATGAAGAACATTTAACTCTAAAATGTTTTCTAGGGCATCTACAGCCTATACTAACATTGACTAGCATGCTAATTATTGCTGAATATCATCACGAGAAAACTATTGTGACCCAACAAAGCATAAAAATTATGACCAAATTTGTAAGTCACATTAATTAATGACGACCAGTGCCTAAGCCTTTGCTATGAGATAAGGCTTATATTCAGCAATATTTCCATTATACTGACACACAAATAAATCTGATCATAATACCAAATAAACTAACATCTGCAAATACATTGTTTGTTTTATTGACTATGCATCGACAGTGGCAAAATTGCACCGATGGCAGCACCTAGCATTATAGTCTAGACATATCAACTATACCAGCATATGCAGTGTTTATGTAGTGGACATGTCTATGAGCTATGATGGTGGGTGCTGCTGCTGGTGATGGTTCGTGCCACTGTCGATGCAAGGTAGGGTACTGTAATACCACAATTACTTGTATAATTATTCTTATTGACTAGTGATTTGTTTGCCCTATTGTCATCCCTATTCCGTAATCTGGTAACCTAATATTGCTGATAAAACGTTTATCTATTTACATTTTTATAATTACACAGTTGTTGTCAGAGACTTGAGTGGTTGTCACCAGCACCCAGCATGTTTAATTGCAGATGATCAATATAATACAGTACAGCTCGGAAATAAGTGACCATGTTTACAAAAAGGACAATTTTGAAAACAATGGAAGAAATATTTTGGACTTAATTTGATGGCTTACAATGAAATTATGTCCAAAATATTAACAGTAGTGAGTACATTTGATTTTGTTTTGGAAACATGTTACTTACAACTTATTTCTGAGCTGTACTGTATATTTTAAAGGCGCAGTTTATAGTTTAGCAGCCAGGATTATCATGTATCAATGTTAATGTCAATGTCACGCTATTTCAAGGTAAACAAAACATAATATGATTATTAATCATGGTAAGTTTGTATAAAACGTCCCAGACGTATATACTGGTCTGGCGTTTTGTTAGCTTACTAAAATACTTACCACTCAATTCACTGTATGCTTAATAAGACCACTGTCTATTAATCCCAGAAAAAAGTAATCATTTCCATGACTCATTAGATTCCTGATAATCTCAAAACAATCAGATGCATTCCATCATTGGATATCAATACTTGCATCTCTCTATTGCTTTGGAGAGGCTTTCAGCCCATAGGAACCGGTTCCTATACAATTATACAGTATATACCATAACGAGTCCTAGTTCAGGCGCGGAACGGCAGTATGAACGCAAACGAGTCCTAGCCATCATTAATCGTTGAAGAAAACACAATAAAATAAAGAAATTTGCAATTTAACTATGTGGGGTGGCCGAGGTGGGCCCCAGTGAATTGAGTGGTAAGTATTTTAGTAAGCTAACAAAACGCCAGACCAGTATATACGTCTGGGACGTTTTGTAACACAACAAAAATACTAAGCCACTCAATTCACTGTATGCTTAAACATAGAATTGGTCAGAGCCAAGTAACTGGTGGGTTGGTAAATTGCAAATTAGAAATGAAAGGTTAATAATAAACCATAAACTCAAAATAATCAACTAAACAAAATGAGTGCTGAATATCACACACACACACGTGTCTAGCAAATAAACAAGATAAAATATCTCACCACTGAAATAATCAGACACAAGATGAAGAGCAAGACGACTAACAAGAGGAGCTAGGCAAATGAGACTTGGCTTGAGTGGCAAAATTTGTAATATTACGAAAGAAAGCTGCGGATAGACTCTGATCTTTCAGATAAAACTTTATAAACGTAGATTCTGACTTCCAACCGGCAACCTTCATAATATCCTCCAATGATAGACCTGTAAAAAGAGCAAAGGAGGAGGCCATACCACGGACATCATGAGCCTTAACTCCAACTAACTGTTTGTCTCCAGGAGATGCAATCTCGTGGCAAACTTTAATAGTATCCGAAATCCAGCGGGTGATTGTTTGCAGAGAAGCGGGTTTATTAACTAAATCTAAGAAAGTAATCCATAGATGTTTAGGATCAGCTCTTTTTAAATCAGTACGTGATTTATAAATCTTCAGAGCTCTTACTGGACACCATGTTTCATCGGAATCTGAAAAGTTGGTCAAGCTTTTAAGATAGATAGGTTGAGCTGGATTGCGAAGAGATTGCGTTTTAGACATAAAATCTCGTCTAGGATAAAGAATGAGACCATCACCCACCACTTTGAATCTATCATCTTCTGCCGACAAAGCGTGAATCTCAGAACGCCTCCTAGCAGAAGCAGCGGCGACCAAAAAGACAGCCTTCATAGTTAAGAATTTCAAACAGATTGTTTCCAAAGGTTCAAAGTGTTTACCAGACAAGACTTGAAGTACAAGAGCAAGATTCCATGAAGGTAAGGGTTTCTGAACAGGAGGACGAAGATTACCCATACCTCTGATAAAATCTTTCAAAATTTTAACATCCTTAGGGTTTTGATCCTTAAGACAAGGAAGAAAAGATACTAAAGCAAAACGATAGCCCCTCACAGTATAGGCAGAAAGATTTAAGGTATCAAAAAGGTATGCCATAAAATCTAAGACTTGATTTAAAGATGCAGAATTGGGCACGATACTGTGTTCGCCACACCATCTTTTAAAAATCTTAAATCTACCCTGGTATATTCTCCAGGTAGAGGGACGCCTAGAACGTGACAGGATTTCTTGAGTTCGGACAGAAAAAGCGTTCTGAGAGAGAGGCTTCTGGAGAGTTTCCAGACGCACAGATTGAACATTTGAGGATTTGGGTGAAGACACCTTCCCTTGATCTGAGACAGCAGATCTGGATAAAAAGGGAGAATCCGAGGAGTTTCTACTAATAAGTCCAGAAGATCCACTGACCAACTTCGATTGGCCCAGAAAGGAGCGATTAGGAGGATAACACATTCCTCTTGGCGTATCTTCTTCAAGACAATTGGAACCAGAATGGTCGGAGGGAAGGCGTACGCAAAAAGACCTGTCCATGACTGGGATAGAGCATCCACTGCTAGAGCCTTTTCCTCTGGATAGGGAGACATGTAAGTGCAGATCTGTGCATTTATTGCTGTCGCAAAGAGATCTACATGGGGATTGCCGAATAGAAGAAATATCGACTTCACTACCGATCTCTTGAGTTGCCATTCCGTGTGTGCAAATTTGCTTGGACGTGAGAGTTGATCTGCTAGAAAATTCATTCTGCCAGGAATGTGTGAGGCTGACAGAAGAATTTTCTGATGACGACACCATTGGAGAAGGGACCAAGTCTCCATGCAAAGGTAAGATGACCTTGTCCCCCCCTGTTTGTTGATATAAGCTACCACTGTGGAGTTGTCTGTTCTGATGCAAACTGCCTGGGAAGATAGTTGAGGATGCCAGTGAAGCAGAGCTCTCTTCACTGCCCAAAGTTCTAAAATGTTGATGTGAGAGGTCCTCTCTTCTTGAGTCCATAGACCGGATACCGAGAGGGAATTCCAGGTCGCCCCCCCATCCTTCCTGAGATGCATCGGTGAATAGTGTCGCACTTGGAGACGGCTTCCGCAGAAGAACTCCCTTTAGGAGAAGAGAACGATTTGTCCAGAAGGCCACATGCTCCAGAAGATGATGACGGATCGGAATTCTGGACGAAAGGGAATCCCTGGATTGTTTCCATAGAGACATAAGATATAGTTGGAACGGCCTTCTCATAAGAGGGGCCCAGGGGATCACCTTCTCTACACTTACCATCAGACCGAGAACTCGGAGGAAGAATCTTGCTGAAACCGAGGTATTCTCTAGAAGAATTGACATTGCGCATGCTATAGAAACCATCATTTGGTCTGATGGAAAGATTAGACCCTGTAAGAGATCGAACCTGACACCCAGATGAGTGAAGGACTGGGAAGGAACTAGACTCGATTTCTCTATGTTGATGATCCACCCCAGATCCTTGGTGACCTGGATGACGCGGGCCAGGTTGTCCTGTAGCATCTGAGAAGAAGTTGCTTTTAGAAGCCAGTCGTCTATGTAGACATGAAGGTTGATGGACTGATGATGGAGAATTGATGCTACGGCTGACACTAAGCGGGTGAATACACAAGGAGCTGTGGTCAGACCGAATGGCAAAACTCTGAATTGCCATACTCGGCTCTGGTAAGCGAATCTGAGGAACTTCTTGAAGGACTGATGCATCGGCACGTGAAAGTAAGCGTCCTTTAAATCTATAGATGCCGTCCACATACCCGGGTCGAGACTGGCAATGACGGATGCAATCGTCTCCATTTTGAACCGTGGAGTCATGATGAAAGAATTCAGGCCCTTTAGGTTGACGATCGGACGCCATCCCCCTGACTTTTTTGAAACTATAAAGACTTGAGTAAAAACCTGGACTCCCCTGCCAATCTAAAACTTCTTCTATTGCCTCTTTCAGGATAAGAGCTGAAATCTCTTCCTCTAAGACCAGGCGCTGAGATCGGTCGAATGGCACAGGAATCCAACGAGGGGAGCACGTGAGAAGAGGAGGAATTGGAGACCAAGTCGGGCTGTAACCCCATCGAATTAAATCCACCACCCATGAGTCCTTGATCATGGCCCTCCAAACCTTCCAAAAAAGAGAAAGACGGCCACCTACTGGGATATGAGGAAGAAGGCATAGAGTAGATGATGGGTTCTGTGGAAAAGGAACTGGACCCACTGGATCTAATACTTGAGACGAAATTACAGGACCTGCCAGTGGGTGATTTGAACTGTCAAAATTTCGAAGGTTTCCAGCCTCTGAAAGATGTACCTCGACTTCTAACACGACCACGATTAGAAGAACCTCTAGAGGATTGATTTAAAGAATGGGTTGAAGAAACCCTTTGACGGTTTGCTGGAATTGAATCATATCTATTCGTAGATGAATGGGGCGAACCCAGATTGGGAGTCCTATCCTTAGACCTAGAGCGTTCTCGACCTCGGTTGGAATTAACAAAGACTCTAGATGGAAAGAAAGAATCATCTGACCGTGATGATTTCCTTGGAGGGGAAGAAGTTGGATTACTTATCGATTGGACCGGCCGCTTAGGATTATGAGTCTTAATATTGGAAATCTGCGCCTTGATCTCCTTAGCCACCTTTAACCGATTAGATTCATTAAGAATAACTGAAGAACCAGATGCGCCAAAAACATCCTGACCAAATAGCTGAGCTGAAACAAGATCCTGCTTGAGTCGAACAGAAACATCAAGTCCCGAAAGAACATTTAGTCTACGCTTATTAGTGATGGAGCCCATAGTTCTACATGAAAGGTTAAGTGAAGCTCTAGAACAATCAGCAAGAGTTCGAAAAATGGAAAGAGGAACATCCTCTCCTGCCTTTTGAGCCTCGAGAATAGCTTCAGCAAGAAGCGCTACAAAATTAGAGGATTTAATATGAGACCTAGCAACCCTCTCAAACTTCTTCAGTAAAATTTCAGATTTAAATGTATTGGGATTAGACGAACTAGAAGGCCTTAAAAGATCCCATGTAGGGCCTGAAATGTCCTGAACTCTTCCAATCTTAACATAATCAGATTTTGGAATGCGAACTACATTAAGAGAAGAGGGGCACTCCTGAACATCCCTTTGAGCAGACTCCACCGTAAAGTAGTCAACCATATCCACTACTAAATCATTGATAGGAAGAACATAGGAAGGCTGAAAACTAGAAGATTGGACGAGAGGAGAAGTGTAGGAATCATCCTCCTCTGGACAATCGATATCAAGATCTAAACTAAGATGATCTGCAATCCAAGAATGAGCTAAATTCCAATCATCCTGATCAGCTCGAAGTTGAAGAAACTTACCAATATCCTTAGCAGACCGATTAGAAGGAACAGATACAGAAGGATTATCTGATTGAAGAAGAACCGAGAGCTTGTCATTAACCAATTCAGAATTAGGAGGACAAGACTGATGGCCAGAAGAAAGGGAGGACCGAACTTCCTCCGGAGGAAGAGACTTGTAAAAATCAAAAGCAGAACTAGATGGACTACCAACTGTCCTACGATTAGAAGAAACTGAATCAGACGGAATAATGCTAATGGAAGATACTAGACCGCTATCAACAAAATGAAACAGTATGGATTGACGAGCATAGACCAACCTTCCGTTAACGGAATCATCAAGAGAAATATGAAATAAATCGTGAGCCAAACCAGAAGATAAAATAGCTGCTTCCAACTGCTTAGACAAGACAACCGAAATAATAGGGTCCTGAGATGGAAGAGATTGATCCGAAGAAATCAGTACATGAGAAGAATCAGAATCTCGAGCGAACTCTGGAGAATCAGGAGCTGCAAAACGAACTCTTAGATCATTAGAAGTAGAAAGATGATTAGTAGAAGGCATAGGAGGAAAACCTGGGGGAGGAGATACCAAACGGTCAGACTGAGGAAGAGGAGGCAGGATATAAGGTTCCTTAGGAAGAGGAGGGTAGGCCGACGTAGACATACCCCTAGACTTGATAGACAAGGAATTTAACTCGTCCGCGGAAACACGACCACCTCTGGCTAACTGCTCAATAAAATCTCTCAGATAGGAATTATTATTCTCCGAAGAAAAATCCTTAGCCGAAAGTTGAGAACCGGAACTGACACGGGAGGAAGGTCGACTATGGCTATGAGAAGAAGAGGGATGAGGATGGAAAATGTTAGACGAAGCAGTAGACAGATGACCCTGAGGACAAGAGCTTTGAACTGAAGAACAGTACGTGGGAACATTTACCTCTAAAGAACCATTATTGGCGGAATGAAAAGGAATTGATTTCTCAAACCCTGGAGCAAGGTTAACATTATTGTTAGCAAAGGAAGGAACAGCTTGACCAGACCATTCATGACTGGAAGACCTACCACAGTCTATTGCTACAGGAATAACTGAGTAAGTATTAATTTTGTCGGCCATCAGAAACTTAGAACCCGAAGAAACATCATACGAAGCGTTAGAGACAGTTCTGTCTACTTCTGTTACCGTGTTTCTAGATGCTTCAATCCCAGAATCCCAACCGGTATTAGAAAACATACCTTGCGTGGAATTAGAGCTCATCTCAGAGCCAAAACTAGGATCATAAGTAGATGAAGCAGACTTCAAAGACAACATTGAAGAAGGAGAGTTCTTCGCATGATGTTTCTTGGGTTTCAGGCTAGTCTGCATTGTTGTCAATGACATCGGTTTGCCCCATCCTCTCTTCTTCGGGTTAAGAGGCGAACCATTCACATTCGATTCAGTCTCTGGAGAGTGTGAACCGTCCTGCCTCTTAACCTGGATCAAAGATTCGTTTACAATAGTCTTAATCTTTGAGTCCAGACTAGAAGTCAGTGCTGAAGCAAAACTCTCAAACTTCAGAAACATCCGATTGATATGTGAGGAAATCCCCTCCTCTGCAGATCCAGATGGAACAATATTAGATCCAGTTGAAACATCTCCTTTAACAGAGGAGGGGGGATCAGAGGCCAACACGGAAGGAGAAATCCTACCAAAAAAATCATTTGCCACTCTTTCTGACCAGTTCTCGCAAACCCTGCACCTCTTGGCCAGCGAACATGAAGCACAGCAAATACAAGGATGGCCCTTGAAGATCGTATCATGCCTCCTTACACACGCCTTAACCATGCACTTAACGTTTGCACCCGCCTATAAACAGAAAATATGAAATCAAATGAAGGTGTTAACAAACGAAAAAGAAAAAATTTTTTCACAATTTTTAAATCCATATAAACTTATAAACCGGTATATAGAATACCTTTGTGATAAGAATTTCCAAACCGGTATGTAGTATACCTTGCGTAGGAAAAAGCATCGTTGCTATTAAAAACATGGATCTGCCTTATTTGTTATAAACAAGGAAATTTCTTCAACATTTTGACAAAACAGCAAAATATTGATAAAATTGCTGATACATTCATACTACAGACCGGAAGAGCGGAACGTTAACCCGGAAGTAGAAAAAATAAACAAACAACTCTAGCGATCCTAGACTTCCCAACCGGTATGTTACAAGTGAATGTAGTATACCTTACGTACGAGATGTTCCAAACCGGTATATAGTATACCTTACGTAGGAACTAGCCTCTGTGGCTAAAATAGGATCAGAGTTATTGGTTTTACCTGGCTTGCTATACCGCGAAACTGAAGAATGCGTCCATTTTTTATATTATTATGACCACGAAAACATAACGACAATAAATATAAAACATCGGTAAACGAGATAACCTGTACGTAAAATACGTAACTTGGACGGTACAGCCTTGCTATTCTGTGACATCTTAGCCGATTTGTAGATACAGATGGCTAGAACTAGTTAATTTAATCTTGGGATTTAAACAGATGCTTTCTGCACTGCAGAAAAACGATTAATGAAGGCTAGGACTCGTTTGCGTTCATACTGCCGTTCCGCGCCTGAACTAGGACTCGTTATGGTATATACTGTATAATTGTATAGGAACCGGTTCCTATGGGCTGAAAGCCTCTCCAAAGCAATAGAGAGATGCAAGTATTGATATCCAATGATGGAATGCATCTGATTGTTTTGAGATTATCAGGAATCTAATGAGTCATGGAAATGAAAAGGTTACTTTTTTCTGGGATTAATAGACAGTGGTCTTATTAAGCATACAGTGAATTGAGTGGCTTAGTATTTTTGTTGTGTTACAAAACTGTTGGATATCCTGTAGAATCTGATCCACGACACTGGTAACCAGTATTGTTGCTTTTTTCTTATCGCGGGCGCCAAACGAAAAAAGCAATAATACGGGCGATCAGATTCTACAGGATATCAAAAAATTTCAGTCATTTTTAACCGATTCTAGGAATTCTAGGCTACATGCCATTTATCAAGGTCGCATTTGAATACAAGATGACAGGATCGTCGTGCAGATCCGCCAGTGGATTTAGGCTGGGGAAGTTTACAGATTATCTCATCCTTCATGAAGTCAGCCGGTCATCCATATTTGGAATAAAGCCACTAGGCACCTTCTTCAAGAACACCCCTTCAAATTCATCCCCATCGACAACATCCACCCGGGCAATATAATTTAAAAAAGAGCGACTTCCCTGCAACTTTCACCACAACAAAATCACCCTTGCATGTCTCGGTTTCTTCAAATTTTTCATCATATGTAGATTCGTCATCATATTGAACATCTGTCTCTTGGTCTGAACTAGTAGTTTGGTCATCAGCATTGGCTTGCGTCATTCGTTTTTCTGCTTTTAGTGAACAGAGTCTTTTTTGCTGTTGTCTTGGTCGTCTTCTGCTGACGCTGTTTTAGGGTTTCGGCAATTTCATTGCGAACAGGCGTGTCAGTCAGGATCGTTGTACTTCTCTTTCGATTTCCAGTTGCCGTTTTCCTAGCCCCAGCCTTTGGAATGTGGAGGAATGCAGATGGCGACACATATGCCTCGACAGAATCAGGAAGTGTGGTCAACTTCGCAGCTGCATTGGGAGACGAGTTCTGAATGGTTGTTCCTGATGATGTTGATGGTCTAATCGGTGGAAACTCACTAACATCCTGGAAAGTGTTATTCTGCTGATCTTCAATATCATTTGGTTCTTCTGTTGCATCTGTGTTGGCCTCAACATTCATCTCACGATCAGTTACTGCAGCTGGTGCAAAGTCCAAATTGGTAAACAGGTCCCTATTAAATGGAAAAATACCAGTGATGCGAAAACCAGATAAAATATTTGCAGGAATTATCGATGCCAGTTGTGCATCATTAACTACTGATGGTATGTCATAGATAGTAACTGTTTTCCCCGGATTTGACCGCATCCATGCATCCATTGCTCGATTGTATGCCTTCTTAAATGGTCCATACACAGACTTGTCTAGCGGTTGAAGTCGATGTGACGTATGTGGTGGCAAGGTAAGCACGTGATCTGCCATTGCAAGTGGAATCACCATCATTTTTGCTGCGAGGGCTTTATAGCCAGCCAGTCAATGACTCAGGATTGAGTTGACGCTTTAAAATATAACGTTTTAAAGTCATACGGTTTATGTTGAAGTCCTTTGCAACAGATCTACAAGACTGACCAACTGCAACACTTTCTGCAGCACGTTTCAGAACATCCTCTGAAGTATTCCCTCTGTCGGTCTTCCTCTTGTATTTATGTGGCATTTTCTCCTGTAAAGAGAAAAATGAATATTATAATATATAACAATGTCAAGGAAATAAGGCCACCCTTAACCCTTAGCACTCTGAATATTTTAACTTAAATTAAATATTTTATTATAAACTTAAATTAAATATTTTATTATAGCTGGTGTTCGTTTTGGAAGCAAGGCTTCTAAAACCTGTTGCTGGCTATGACAGCAACAGGTTTACGCAGCAATTGCTTCCAAAATGTACACCAGCTTTTCTTTTCCTGACTCTGTAACAATCTACTTTTCGACATCAGTGTGTTAGGGGTTAAAAACTTGTTTGTTTGTCCTCGTAGGGTTGGTAGGTAGTGAATATTTTTCCTATATGCATGAGAAATAATGTTAAAAAAGATTTCTGAAGGAAAAGTGCAATAAAATTTGTTGGGTCAGGCACGTTTTTAAGGGTCGTTGGGGAGAGGACAAACAAACAATTTTAAGGGTGGCCCAGAGAAAAATTAACATTGTTGCATTACCCAGTGCCAACGTGGACTAAACATCATTTTTCTAATTACAACATATGTCTTAAAGTAATATGAGCTATTTGTCCGGGGTAAGTTAAGTTGTGCCATGGAAGGGGTGAGTTGTGCCATGGAACAACTTACCCCACAACCAGTGGCACAACTTACCCCATTCCGTCAATTTTCATAAAATACGTCAGTTCAGCTTTAATTAATGCAGCGAGGTGAATGACACAAACCATGATGAAAGACAACTATACCTAATACTATATGCTGGATTTGCATTGAGGAGGATCTATATATTGTGTATACAAGAAACCCACAAATCTGCTTGCTTGAAATCCACTTGGAAGGTGAAAAATCAGGTTTTTGTGAACAGATTGTTTGCTCTTGAGAACAATCTAAAACCACACACATCAATGACAACTACTTTCAAGTACAAACAATAGGTGGCGCCACCTTACAGAAATCGACCAATCAGGTTGCTTGTAGAGGGGGGTGGCTCAACCTACCCCATGGCTCAACTTACCCCGGTCTCCCCTACCATGTCATTCCTGACGAATGACCTGCCAAGAATGACGAATGCTTGTTTAATAACAAGGCTTGCTGGTGGATTAGCACGCCTCTACGATTTATATGTTTTTGATAATAACTTTTGATTGTGTCCTAGCACGCCTCTACAATTGATATGTTTTTGATAATAACTTTTGATTGTGTACCTAATGCCTACAGGACGCTACAATGCCCATGTCATGTTCATTACCTATTAGTCGACAACTTGTAGAATGCTAGAGTTAATCGGCACACGAGTTACCATTCCTCATAGCCGGATTATTTTCGGCTTATCTTGTCCCACGCTTCCGTGAGAACACAGACCGCTACGTAACTAACTAAGTCCGTTTGTCATATCTAATCCCTTTGATTGATTCCAACCTGGTGCTAACCATCATGAGTCATACTCGATTCAGTTTCTACGAAACTGTACCTGCGCATTAGCTGACGTACCTACTGCCAGTCATCCAGTGCTGACAATATATATCCAAATAATAAGATGCTGGTAATACATCTAAATATAGATGATGATCAGTGCTGGTAACATATCTAAACATAGCCGCTGATCAGTGCAATCTAAACATAGCCGCTGATCAGTGCATCTTAATGTACATGGTGGCATAGTCTATTAGCTCACCTGGTATTCACACATGAATTTCACTCGGGACTTACTCGTACATATAAGTTGTCCAGCGGGGTCATGACTTCCCACAAGACAATCCCATATCTACAACGCGTTTCTTCATTGTGTTAAAATTTGAGCCAAATTGGATATACATGTATGTACAGATAAATAATTTTTAGATGTATCTCTGGGACTGTCCAGGCTGGACATATAGTGGTTTGCCTACACATTGAAGATTTTGGATCTCCGGGTGGTGATGTTATTTCTTACTACCTCGATGGTAAGATTATGATGATATAGGTTGCTGCGACAACCTCTTACCAAGGAAGCAGTAGGACGATGATCGTCGGCTCGCTTGATTGGAAGATGCCCGGCTTCGGTGAAGTGTTGCTCTTCACTCTGGAGTTCCTACTCAAACACAACCCAAACTATTGTCCTGCTTTTGCAAGATGAAAGATTTATTATTATCTACTCTAACTGTACATTAAGATAACAAGACTGTTAGTTTACTGCTAAAAAACTCTGACAATTTCAACAATAATCTCTATCTAAGCTTACGTAGCATGGATGATGACTACGGAACCCTGATGTTGGATTGATTGATTTTATAAACGGCAAAGTGCCTTATTTATACACTTCATTAACCTCGAAGTTCTATACATATTACGATATATAGTTTTATACATATCGTAATATATATACTTCGTTCTCATGATTCTTCTAGGTAGGTTATAAGCACAGCTTGATTGGTACGGATAATCAGTCCGCCAATCAACATCTGCTTATTCCCTCCTAGAAGTCCCTATCTCTTAACTGTTGGCCGTCCTGACCAATCCGTGATCATCTACATTTCAATTCTCACTTTGAAATGTGTTCTTTCTGATTCTGTGCCACAGAGTTTGATCGACGCTCATTGATCATGACGTCATCCTGACCAATCAAACTCTGGGCTATTCTTCTATGGAGCTACTGCTACACATAGTCAAAGCGGTGTTGGCTGGTTCTGACATTAATGTGTTGTTATAGCATGCCATTGTATGATTGACACATAGTTGATATACAAATTTCGATTGTGTTATTAATTGCTACGGGACGCTACAATGTCTGTCCTGTCCATTGCCTATCGTGAATAAGCCTGTAGGATACGATCGTTAATAGGCATACGAGCTGTATGGTCTCATTGCCAGCTGGTGTTGTTCTATCATATGCTGGGCCTTCAATAGTTCATTCAAGGCAAATTGCTTTGTTCCAATAAATAATGAAATTAAGAATAAAATAGAAGGAAAAGGGGAAGAAGAGATTATACAGAGCAGACGAATTATACATAGTGCCAGTGCGTGTTAACTGTTATCTATAGTAATTAGTTTGGGTAAAAGACAGGGTCCTAACAGTGTACTAGATAATACAGGGATCACATAAAACTCAGTAATGGGAGAAGTTGGTCCAAAATAATGAGAAAACTGTCAGATTGGTACTGATATAGAACTGAAGCTTGATGCATGGATGCTATACGGTATAAAAGTCCATTACTGGCTTCGATTCTGTCAGATTTGCAATTACAAGAATCCATGCATCTATTCAGTTTGACAGTTCCAATTTGTTATCCAGGCTGAGACACTATGACAAACAGAAATAAATTATGACCTAGGCTGGATCTGATTATGACGTAGGTGAAATTCATTGAACACGTGTCCAGAAGTCAATAATGGTCACGTGAAGGTCCAGAAACCTTTATAAAGGGAAAAGCGCCTACTTTGGGCATTCCGTTTTTGATCATTCTTGGAATCACTTGTCATTCTCGTTATAAGTTTTGGACTTAGAAACAATAAGATTCAGAATCATTTGTTTGAAAGAAATATAAGTCTTTCATAAGGTCTCGTGTTGGATAATGAATTGTACTGAAATATAAAGATAATATTAACAAGAATAAAGAAAAAGTGTTATAAGAAATTTGCTTAGGAAATTAGTTAATTAAGAAGGAAAGTTTAAATGTTAGATAATAAATATTTGATAAAAGAGAATAATTCATCTTAAATTATAAACTGTGGAATGAAGATCTCGTGCAATAATGATTAATAAAGATTAGATAAGTGACCCTACATTGTCTCAAAGTTGTGATTTAGCTTAATTCGTTCAGAGAATAAGAACCACTGAATATTGAAACTTAACGGACATCATTGTGTTTTGAGAGATGGATCATCCCCCAGATCCACAAACCGAACGGTGATAAAGTGGTGGAGTATCTTCGGGTACAATTCTCGGACAATTTCTGCAAGTTTTGTGCAAGTATTCAGTGGTAATATCTTCAGATCCAGCAATCCGGTAAGAGATTTAATTAATGAAAATGAGCATGAACAAAAACTGATCGATACTGATATTTTAGAGCCAGCTTGGAATGCTATCTGCTTGACCTGAGCTATGCACGAGCATTTGGCTACAGCACATGTATTGATTTTCTTGAAGTGACTGCGCATAATAGAGCTGTTAATATGATTAGGAAAACGAACAACAAAGAACCGTATTAGATTAAAATATTCAACCAATTTTAAAGTAATCAATCTACGCCGTAAAAATGGTGACATTACGAATATTATTGACTTTGGATAGAAGAGAGATAAAAATTACTTAGGCAACGGCGGCATGAACTTATTTAATACAGCGATGAAGTATGATGGACAACACAGTTCATCCACAAAATGCTAACTATGATACCAGAAACTGGGCAAAAATTACAAGGGCAATTGATGAGAAATGTGATGGTATTCAAGTAGAACTTCATAATAGCATTAGTGGATTATCAAATAGGATTAATATGGATAGAGCAATGCCTCTTTTTGACTTTTTCCATGGACGGGCAAATGAAAATGCGGACTCGTACATAAAAAGATTTAACCGTTATGCAGCACTAAAACAATGGAACGATCAACAAAAGATAGATCATTTTTGTTTATTAATGAAATACTGCTCAAACATGGGTGGATTTACTTCCTATGACAGAAATTACGTCATTTCAGATTCTTTGTGACCGCTTTTTGGAACGGTTTAAGCCACATTCATCAAACCGATGGATATGGTCGGAAGTGTAATTCGCCTGCAGGTATGCGTTCCAATTGTCTTTGGTTGAAGTTAAGGGCAATGGCAATGGGCCATGAAAGGATGGAAAGCCAGGCTCTGGCTTTGTTGAGGGCGAGGCATATATCATATGCTGGGCCTTCAATAGTTCATTCAATGCAAATTGCTTTGTTCCAATAAATAATGAAATTAAGAATAAAATAGAAGGAAAAGGGGAAGAAGAGATTATACAGAGCAGACGAATTATACATAGTGCCAGTGCGTGTTAACTGTTATCTATAGTAATTAGTTTGGGTAAAAGACAGGGTCCTAACAGTGTACTAGATAATACAGGGATCACATAAAACTCAGTAATGGGAGAAGTTGGTCCAAAATAATGAGAAAACTGTCAGATTGGTACTGATATAGAACTGAAGCTTGATGCATGGATGCTATACGGTATAAAAGTCCATTACTGGCTTCGATTCTGTCAGATTTGCAATTACAAGAATCCATGCATACTATTCAGTTTGACAGTTCCAATTTGTTATCCAGGCTGAGACACTATGACAAACAGAAATAAATTATGACCTAGGCTGGATCTGATTATGACGTAGGTGAAATTCATTGAACACGTGTCCAGAAGTCAATAATGGTCACGTGAAGGTCCAGAAACCTTTATAAAGGGAAAAGCGCCCACTTTGGGCATTCCGTTTTTGATCATTCTTGGAATCACTTGTCATTCTCGTTATAAGTTTTGGACTTAGAAACAATAAGATTCAGAATCATTTGTTTAAAAGAAATATAAGTCTTTTATAAGGTCTCGTGTTGGATAATGAATTGTACTGAAATATAAAGATAATATTAACAAGAATAAAGAAAGTGTTATAAGAAATTTGCTTAGGAAATGAGTTAATTAAGAAGGAAAGTTTAAATGTTAGATAATAAATATTTGATAAAAGAGAATAATTCATCTTAAATTATAAACTGTGGAATGAAGATCTCGTGCAATAATGATTAATAAAGATTAGATAAGTGACCCTACATTGTCTCAAAGTTGTGATTTAGCTTAATTCGTTCAGAGAATAAGAACCACTGAATATTGAAACTTAACGGACATCATTGTGTTTTGAGAGATTATCATCCGGCTTGAGAGTGGATCGTCCCCCAGATCCACAAACCGAACGGTGATAGTTCTATTCTCGTATGAGAATCGGAATGCCTATCATCATCGACTATAGTCAATTTGTCACGTACTATTCCATCGATTCTTATCCCTTAATTATTTCCTAAACTACTGATCCGAATGACTGCTGAATACTATAAACGGGTGTGCTGATTCCGCAGCAACAACTTTTATCTCAACTATTTCCAGATACACATCAACTCAGAACCGTAGGTCCTATTCTATTCAACTCTATTATTTGAAACTTGGATGCTAAATATCATCCATCAATCCTTATCAGTTTCGCCGAAACTGAACCGGTATGTCAACCAGTACTATAATGCTTATAGATTTACTCGGTCCATTAGCTCACCTGGTATTTTCAAATATGAATTTCATTTAGGACTTACTCGCAAATATAAGATATTAGTCAGGAGGCAGATATGGGAAAAAAAATTTTTGCTAAACTTTTTGGAAACAAAGCCAAGTGTTCAGAAAATATGTCCCTGATTCTAAAAAGACCTTTTTCCACTTCGACATTTTTTTGGTATGCCGGCCATCTTGGATTTCAAGATGCCCGCCTTACGGAACACTGTTTTGACAATATCTCGGTTTCTACGACAGCTAGAAGCATAGTTCCGGTGTCTATACCAGCATTTTTGCCCTTTGCCCTTGAGAATTCCAATGGTTCTATTTCTTATATCGTATAATGGCGGCCAACTTGGATTTCAATATGGCCGCCATTCAGAACATTGTTTTGACAATATCACGCCTTCTAAGCATGTCGCAAGCAAAGGTCTGGGGTCTATATCCACATGTCAAGTTGATGACAATCTTGGATTTCAATATGGCCGTGATTCAGAACCTAGTTTTACCAAGCACAGCACAAACATTTTAAAAGTTGACAGGACAGCGAGTAACACATCTTTCTCACGCCTTGTCTATTTATATCCCCGAAGACCGCGGGCACGAACAACGACAAGACAATGAAGACACTTATAACAAAGACACTAGTCGGGAATTATGAGTCTTATATGTATATTGTTTATCAATTACAACGGCAACCATCTACGATTTCAGGATGGTTAATGCTAATTTTGACGATGTCTTGTATTCTAAGCATGGCTAGGAATTTGGGCTCACTCCCACATTTCTGAATTAGTTGGCTACACACTACCTACTATTGGCAATAAATTCAGTTTAGTAAAAAATAATTACTCTCGTACTGATTGAAACATTTAGCGGCAGATATATCATACAGGTAGACTCTGAATGATCATGGTTATCTAATGCTGTGGGATTACCGCACATGGATTTACACGCACACGCCTTTGTACATGAGAGGTTCAACTTAGTGCATTTGCATCTTCGTGTTGCGCAACGCCTCTCTGATGCAGAACAACCGCAAGTTGTCAAATCCAGACATGCTGCCGAAACTGGTTCTGATGTGAGGAGTCTCGGTATCAAATTGTTCTTGTCTGGTGCTAGAAGCCACCCACTGTCTTCTGGTAGGGGTAGATATGGGCAAGGTTCCACTGCTCTTTTCCAGATTGAAGATTTTCGATTTTATCTTCTTATTCGACACTCACTAACTAACTATCGCCGCTACGCGGAGAAGACTTATGATGATAGGTTGCTGCGACAACTTATCTCCTCCGAGTACCGTCGATGCGATTACTAGGCTCGCCTCTTCTCATGGTGATGAAGATATTTTTGATTAGTAATCTGGGCCTATCTGACTTTCGAAGATGCTCAGGTAAGGCCCTTGCTGCTGGAGTATAATCACAAACTCAACTCGGATTTATGCCAGGTAAGGCAAGGAGTGTGTTCCTTGCTGCTGGAGTATAATCACAAACTCAACTCGGATCTATGCTGGATTAATTACGTGATGATTTATTCTCTACACTACTACTGATATAACAAAAGCGACTTACTGTCGTAGTATAAAATGATACTTTCTACAATTTATGAAATGATTTCCTATAATTACTTATCTAATGCTACTCTATCAAATCCTATTTCTAACTTAGACGAATTACTCCCAACCTAAATTGATGTGCTATTCGACTATCTAGCTTATTCATGGAACAAGACTGTTACGGAATCACTGATGGTGAAGATTAAAGAGTTAAGAGACAAAGTGCCTCTTATATACCCTACACATTTTCCTAACTTCTATACATATTACGATATATAGATCTATATATATTGTAATACATAGTTTCTGTTCCTTTCATACTTCTAGGTAGTTATAACCACAGTTTGATTGGCGCGCAGCTTTCTTGCCTCCAATCAACATCTGCTTATCTCTTCCCAGAATATTGTACCTATTCTCTTGTGGTCGTTCTGACCAATCCCTGTTCGCCTATCTCTCGATCAACTTTGAAACTTCGTTCCTTTGGTTTCGCTGCCACAGAGTTTGAGTCGATGCTCATTGATTATGACGTCATCCTGACTAATCAAACTCTGGGCCTCTCTTCTCGGGAGATACTACCAAACAGCGGTGTTGGCTGGTTCTGCTTTGATGCGATCTGTCAGCTAACTAACAACATTACGGTATGTGTTGTTGTAGCATGCCTTCCTTTGATTGACATATAGTTGATATACAAATTTCGATTATGTTATTAATTCCTACAGGACGCTACAATGCCTCTGTCCTGTCCCTTGCCTATCTTGGATAAGCCTGTAGGAAGCGAACGTTAATAAGCACATGAGCTGTATGATCTCATTGCCAGCTGGTGTTGTACTTGCTTAAGGGAGTCGGAATGCCGACCGTCAACAACTAACCGTCCGTCTGTTTCCTATAATTTCTCTCGATTCCCATCGATTCGTATCTATTCTTATCACTCTATTATTTACTAAACTAACGGCCGAAACGACTGCTGAATATTATAAAAGTGTGTGCCGATCCCACAGCAACAACTTTTACCTTCAACTATTGACAGATATCATCAACCCAGAACCGTCGGTCCTATTCCAATCTATTCCAACTTCTAACTTATTGTGATGAATTTACTGCTACAGTTTCAATCTAGTTTCTATTCCATTTATGCGAAATCTATTCTGTTTCCGCGAAACTGTATCCTAGCATCAGCACTGGCTGAAGTCATCCAGTGCATCTTCCTATCTATACCTAACTACTACGATGCTTATTAGAGCTCACCTGGTATTTTCAAATGTCAAGATCGTCAGTTCGTGGACGCTTGATCGCCCTTCGTGCAGGTGGACCGGGTTGCTTGGTCCAGGCGGGACCGTTCTGTGGCGGACCCCTGACCGAATGTCCCCACTGTGGCGGACCCCTGACCGAATGTCCCCACTGTGGGCAGTCCCTTATGTAGTGCCCGTCCTGGTTACACCCGAAACATCTTACAGTCGCGGTCGGAGTGGTCTTCCGGCTCATGTAGTCGTCGAACATGTGATGTTTGTTACAGTCTTGGGCCATGTGGCCCTCCATTCCGCAATTAAAACACGTCACGGGCGGTGCTCGTCTCGGCTGCTTGGGCCGTGGGGCAGGCCTCCTGTTGACGTCTTTGTGCGGCTGCCTTGGTTGACGGTAGTCACTTTTATAATGGCCGTTCCTGCCGCAGTTGTAGCACGTGACACTCTGTAAGTCCCTCCCCACTTTGGCTGGTCGGGGCGAGGGTGGCGCGCGTTGCTTTGCTGGCAGAGCGGTCTTCTCAGGCTTGGCGGCCCTGGTCACCGGCTTTTGTTCCCTTACTTGAAGGTCATTGACCAAGCCGCACAACTGCTCGATCATTTTGCTCTGCTGAGCAATTTGCTTCTTTAAAGTCCGCACCACGCCCCAGATTTCTTTCTCTTCCTCTGGGCCAACCATGTTCACCTCCATACTCTCCTCCTGCCGCTCATCGATTCTCATTGCCTTGAGCAGATCGTCGCAGGTTGCCTCCTCTTCTGCGATCTTGATGGCTCTGTCCAAGGTGGTGGTCTTCTTACGGACGATCCGCTTGCTAAGGCGGTGATCCGACAATGCCTTCAAGTAGATCCCTACAGGATACGCCTGACTACTGAGCTCGCGGTACCTTCGGTTGAAGGTTATGACGGTCTCATTCCGCCTTTGCCGTACCCCCTCGAGGTCGTACTTGATTCTCTCGCCTTCATTCGCAGACACGAAATTCAGTGTGATATACTCGTGAAACTCATCGAATGTAACGCCATCTCAGACCTTCCCTACCAAGAACCCATCGATGGCTCTTGATAGCTGTCCGCGGGCCGCTCGTGTAATAATGTAGGCAGGTATGCCTTCTAGTCGCCCTTGGTTGGCGACCCATGCCCGTGTCCGCACCTCCTCCGGTACGACACCGTCGCAGGGCTGAATCCGGTAGATGTTATCTCGAATCTCCCGGCGGTATACCCGCTCGGCCTCCCGACGATTGCTACTGTCAACGATGGCCCCCGCCGCGGCGATGGCCCCCGCCGCGGCGATGGCCCCCGCCGCGGCGATGGCCCCCGCCGCGGCGATGGTCTTTGGTCGGAGCTGGGGCGCTAGCGGCATCTCTACGGGTGGCAGGCCGGGTTCAGAGGGTCTCTTCGGTCCCGTTGCCATTCTGTCTAACGATAGTGCAAGCCGATTACTACTCTGTGGAGACGGGGTTGCTCGGGGCAGACTACATCGGTGGTGACTTTTACCGCGGACCCCTCCTGGTACTCGCGATGCTGGATGATTTTAGTGCCGTCGGATAACTTGGCGCGTCTAGGAATACCCGTACGCGGTCAGCGACGTCTTTTAACACGATGGCCGAATTGGAGAGCGGTGTTTCTGGCTGGGCCATATACTCTAGCTACTCACGATTGATACTCCGGATCCTGGCAGGCTCGCCACTGAAGATTTCCCGATCCTCTTCTTACTATTTCTTGGGCTCCTCCCTCGTCGATACAACCTTGTATGTTTGGCTGCTGCGACAGCCGGTCCTATCGATGAGGATGGAGCGCGACACTAGCTCGCCTCGTAGGTAAAGAGACCTAACGATATTTATTTTAGTGCCTGGGCCTGATCTGACTTCTCGTTTCAGGAAGATCGGTTCGACACGGTGGTCTTCCGTGTTCTCCAGAATTATCAACAACAGATGCTACCAAACTTTTGCCTTGGATTACACTCACGGTGATCGTTTTATTTTTACCGTTTAACTGTACAATAAGACCTACAAAGTTTGGCAACTTATACTGTCACCGGTTTATACTGTCACCGGTTTACGTATTTACAATAATAATAATTTCGAGCAATGTTTCCTACTCTTATCTCAACGAACTAGCATTACTCCCAGCGACTCTGGTCTACTATGCTATTCTAGTTTTCTAGCTCTTACTTAACACCAAGAGTTGCAAGTACCGAGTTCAAAACCTGACTCCTGATAAAAGACCAAAGTGCCCTTTATATACTACTCTCAGTCTCGCTTCATCTTGGTTTCGCACCGCCGGAGGTTTAACCTATTCTCATTGGATTGGAGGGTGCCTTCTACCTAGCACTTGCGGTTTGGCTGGTTCATGAGTGATGGGATCTGTCATCCTCCAAACTCTATTTTCGGATTCCAGCTGGCTTAACTTGTCAAGCCTGACGAATGACTTGCCAAGAATGACGCATGCTCGAGGATTACTGTGGATTAACTTGTCTACATGATGGATATGTTATTCTCGATTGTGCACCTAGTGCCTACCGGACGCTACAATGTCCGCTACACTGCCAGGCATCCACTGCTGCTAAATATCCATTCAAATAATAAGATGCATCTACTGGTAACGCATCTAAATATAGACTGTTACCTAATGCTGGCAACTAAATTATGATCGCATCATTTCTGCGAAACTGCTTGATGCCACCCGGTGCATCTACATATACATCGTGAAATAGTCTATTAGCTCACCTGGTATTCAAAACATGAATTTCACTCGGGACTTACTCGCACATATAAGACGTCCAGTGGGGTCATGACTTCCCACCAAACAGTCCCATATCTACAACATGAGTAAGACCTTCCAAGCTGTTTGTTTCCCGATGCCTACAAACTGACTAGTCGTGTCACATCCGGATATAGCATGGCAAGCGAGAAGTGACATACGCGTTTCAGCACTTATGACAATCCTATGTATTGGGATGTATCGTTACCGTTTGGCAGTGCCAGCTTGCATCCAAACATGTTCACATAGTCTAGGCAGGTGCGCGACTAAGAGCACTAAAACGTCCGTGTCACGGCAAATTACATTTACTTGCTTAAATCCTGATGACTTGGCATCCTGTGCATGTAATATAATGCGGGTATCCGCCGCTTCCTGGATTGAACTGAGGTTTGATGTGTCCCTACAAGTAGATGACCACGCTTCCTTTGGGTCTGTAAATCCACCACTGAGTACGAGTTCTCTGTTAGCTACTGACTGGTGAGTAGATCTAAGTTCAGTACAAAGGAAGTTCACAAGGCTTGCTTTATTCTCATCGAGTGCGATGAACCGGTCCCGGGATGAAATTTTTTGATCTTTGCTTTGGACCATGCATTTGATTCCTTTGCCCTTACCATGAGACCGCTTGACGCGAGTTCCTTCCTTAACTGACATTTCTTGGTACCTGTCGAAGACGATGTCGACCCTTTTACAGGATTCAGAAAACTGCGAATTCACATACTTTTGGAAATTATCACTCCATTCCCCGAATGTCTTTGCTCCAGACTTATTACCAAGAGATTGAATTACTGCCATTCCATCAACAATGGTACATACTGATTCAAGATTGACTGGTGGCTGATTTTCGGCTAGGCCTTGCTCCAAGATTTTACCACGGTCTGCTTTATTCATTGGATATCTCAGGGTCTGATCTATATTGGCCAAAGAAAGTGGTACAGGAGACAGATCATGCTCCAGCAATGTGTCGATGTCAACTTCGCGCCCTGATTCAAGAGCAACGATCACCCGTCAGAAGAGGTCTCGGTCAGCCTTAATACTAACAGCTCTCTGTTTGTCAACACAGACACTTATTGAGTACATATTTTCAAAAGTTTTCAGCTTTCGCTGAGTGACACGATCATGAAACTTTACCGTCTTGCTGATCAATCGATGTTCCACAAAGTTATTGACGAGATCCATCCCAATGTTCTCTGCTGAGAGTAAATCATTCTTCATATCTGCACCTGCAACATCACCAGTGGTAATTGAAATGAGATCTTGAGAATCACGATCAAAAACATTGAAGTGTTTGAATAAATCAACCAGTTCATTTACATCTGTCTCATCTCTTATCATGCGCTTTGGGCCAAAGTCCTTGTGCTGTGTCTCTTCATCGGCAACATTTGATATCCCAAACATTGCCTTGGTGCTTTCTGATAGTCGTGCTCTCTCACTGTATGTTGAGACACCAACGGTCTCTTGCTGAATCGGTTCGTGTGATGCCAATCAAACCCCCAACTCTGTTCACGTGTTCTAGTGCTTGGTCATCCGAAATCTGATTAAACCTACTAGATGTCTCTTTAGTCACAAAGTCACCATTCAGGAATCCTTGGTAAACTTCTGGGGCTGTATGTTGCAGAAGTTTCATATCAGCCAGGAAGATAGCACCCCATCTGAAGTAATTTACATGATCAAAAGCAGCAAACCATGGCAACATCTCGGCAAATGCTGACAGATAGAGCAAACAGTCACCATCTCGAATAGCACGTGTAAATCTGAGCAGAATTGCCACCATGTGCATGTACGTTCTCCAGTACTTGAAAGTGGCAGTGTCGCATCTTTCTTTGTCAAATTCTTCAAGAAGAGCTGTTGCCTGTTCTACTCGACACAGAAATCCATCAAGAGATGCTTCAATCATGTCGTTATCATTTTGCATGAAACCTTCTGCTATTTCATTCTGCTATTTCACTAGTGAACTCTGTAAGCTTCTCGTCCAGGACTTTGCCATTCTGTTCCACCCATAAAGTAAAGTGAGGCCAGAGAATTCGCCACAAAGCATCAACTGTCAACTTATGAGCACGGATAACTCTGTTCCATATCTTTCCTTTAAGAATATTCTCAGCTGTATTCTCTCCATAGATGCCACTCTTTACCCAGATGTCTGTGAGTCCTGAACTTTCCATGTACTGACCGATTACTTTTGAAAAGTTCATATGTGTGTGGAAAATCCTCGCAGTTGTCAGCTTTTGCCCATTGCAACATCTTGGCCCTACTGTAAAGTTGTTCATCGAACGTGATAATTGTGTATTTTTCCTGCAGTTGCTTTGTCGTTGCTTCAGTTCTCTTCATAACTGTCCATATAGCGTCAAAATCATGGGCTGGTGCATTAATTATCGGTAGAGGATGAATCTCAGTTTCGGGTGGATTATTCTTCACAATATGTTGGTTAAATCCACTCCATCCAGGATTTACTTGGTTATCAGGATTTACTTGACGAGAAAGTATCCATGCCATGTCCAATGAAATTGCCTTTTTAATTTGTTCTTTATCAGGCTCATAGAAAGCATGTGGAATTGTTAACTGAAATGTTGGTTCTGGATTATCCGTACTCATGTGTGCATCTTGAAGCTCATGAAGTTCTGATGGTACTTTCAAATCAAGTACCCTAGATGAATTCAGCTCTATCTGCATCTGGGCAGTTGGTTCGTGTGGCGCCTTTCTCCTCAACGCAGCATACTGGGTCGCATGGAATGTTCCCATCCCACTCAGAGTCTCCTCATTTATGTCAATATTGTCGTTGGAAAATCTAACATAACCCAGATTACTAGACGGAGTGAAGTTACGAGGGATAAAGATTTCCCCATTATCTCGATAGCTTTTAAGTGTATCATTGGCAATGGAATTGTCTATTCTACGAACTGTATCATAAGACACACAATGTCCGGCTGCATGGAGCATAGAAGCCGAATAAACAGGTACAAGCTTTCGGGAATGACTGCCTTAGCATGATCAACGTCAATACCACCGATATATTCATGTCCTGTTATATGTTTAATGTCACTGTGTACTTTGACTGCTACTTGGAAGAGCCAGCTTAACATCTCATTCTCATAGTCTACTTCTCTGGAGATATTGTCTGTTCTAATTTGTTGCCTCGCCTCCCCGTCCAGAAGATCTGCTACTGTCGAGTGTAATGCTACATTTGCTAATTCTGATGGAATTATCAACTGGGATTCTGTAGGATTCAGCGGTTGGACAAATGACACTTGGTCTCTTAATTGGTTTTGAATACGCTCTTTGAACTTATTGCTCCTGTACACGTCAGGTTCTATATCAAAATCAGAGAGCAAATCTGTGTACTTGCTCCATATAGTTCTTAATGAGTAAACATGTCCTCGAGCAATATCTCTCTCTCTCTCGAGCAATATCTCTACGTAGATCAGTCATTACACTGTCAAAGCAAATCACATGTGGACTAGTTTCCTGGTCGTCACTGCTGTCTTGTCTGGAATGGTCTCGCAGAAACTTGGAATAGCATTTTAGATGGTACTTCCTTCGGCTGCTATCAGGTCATGTATACCAGTGAATCTGCATCCCAACAGTCTATCATTCTCGGCACATTTAAGTATTCTGGCAGATGTTCTCAGTGTTTGAACCTGATTTAATTTAACACCAGCAATGTGCGCCTGGCAGAATATACACACTTCCCAGTCAACTGACGATTCAACCGATCTTCTCGAACATCTTTCGGTAGATGTTTCACCAGCTGAAATGTTTCCTTCTACAGTGGACGCTGGAGGAATATCTCCCGGACATCGTTTCTTTAGTCGGTCTATATGTCCCTGGTTTGTGAAGTCACTATAGCAAGATCGATGCCAAAGGGAATCTTTCTCACACGCTTTGAGGTCCACTATTTTCAAACGATCTAGAGTATCTAAATATTTAATATCATTGAACTTTTCTCGCTGACTGGCACATTCAAGTAAACGTGCGCTACCATCGGGTGTCGCCTTTGATAGTTTATTGTTCTTCTTGGGGTACTTTGTTTCTTGACAAATGAAGCATTTTTCCCATTCAATGTCAGAGGGAGTCACCCGTTCCCTGGTGCTAAGCGTTGTTGCAGTTTGAATCGTATCCATATTTTCATTCATCCTGAAAAACAAACATAGTACATCTGAGTTAAATACTATGAAAATATCCTCAAAGACTGTAATTCGATTTTAAACAAGAGTTCCTAGGAACCAAATGTCTCGCATGCCGCTCATTGTCAATAAACCTAAAGACTTTCAGCAGGGTCATCATGACCTTTGACCACAAATTAATTGTGCACCTTCAGAACATTATAGGCAACCATGTATCCAAGTTTTGTTGAAATCGGATGAAGGACATCTGAGAGATATTCAGTAAAGCACAGCTAAATGCAAAGACTTAACATTGTTGTCGTTGTTGTCATCATCGCGGTCGGAAAAGTGATACCTATGTCTCGCTTTCTGCTTCGCAGGCGAGACAAAACACAGCAAAGATTTTTGCTAAACTATTTGAGTAGAACTTAGAAACTGACCCAGATGCTTAGCAGGTAGATCCGCTGTCATGAAAAGTACTGTTTTCTCCTAGGCATTTTTGGCATGGCGGCCATATTGGATTTCAAGATGACTGCCGTTTGATACAGAGTTTCGACTGTAACTCACCTTCTAGACAAGATAGAAGCATGATGACATAAAGTTGGATGCCGAGGGGTTCAGTATTCATATTAGTTATCCAGTAGGATGGTGACCCACTTGGAATACAAAATGGTCGCCGATTATGACATTTTTTTATTATCTATTCAAGACAGTGTCAAGAGAGTCACCATCCTACTTGATAACAAATATGAATGCTGAACTCTCAGGCCTCCAATATATGTGATTAAACAGTAGAATCTTGCTTCTATCTTGCCTAGGATGACAGTTATAGTCAAAATTCACTTTCGAAAGGCGGCCATTTTGAAATCCAAGATGGCCGCCATACAAAAAATGCCGAGGTGGAAACAATGATTTTTATGATCGCAGACTTATCTGCTAAACATCTGGACCAGTTTCCAAATTCTACTCAAAAAGTTTAGCAAAAAATTTTCCAGGCACATTTTCGTCAATGTGCCTCCTGACTATATCTGGTGGGGTCATGACTTCCCACAAGACAATCCCATATCTACACATGCCCCTCAACCGAAGTTAATTAACCGTCTCTTAAGGCCTAAAGAGAGTGATAATTAACTCGTTGTGCACCATCAACAACCTAAACCACGCCCTACCAGAGTCCTCCAGACTATGTCATACCTTAAATCCAACAATGTTAACTAAACATGTCCGGGTAACGGAATATCATGCGCAAATGACCGTCCCCGGAAACATAGGAAAACAGCATAATCCTATACAAGTTACAAACTTGTCCGGGTAATGGAATATCATGCGTAAATGACCATCCCCGGAAACACATTAATATCATCATTAATATAGCAGTATATATGCGTAATACGAAAATATCAGTACTATATAGAAACCACAGTGCAAATACCATTACAATTCATGTTCAATTAATAAGCGCAATATTATAAAGTCAGTTTCCTACCACGAAGTGTTCCATATACAGCATATGAAGTTAACTCCAAAATGTCATTGGGGTGATTCCAAGCGATCACCAGGATCCACGTTAGGTCCACCAATGTCATTATACAGCTCCACACCTATCCAGTGGTCAGCCGTCGGGTCGATCTCAGTCCTGGTAACAGCGTTAGGCGACGACCCGGCCAACACTTCCGCCATTACCGGCAGAGCTGCAGTTCCCCGCGGTCGCGGTGGATGAATATGACGTGGCGCACTACTATGGGCCGCAGGTGGTTTGCATTTAATCCAAATCCACATGCGTTGTAAGACGCCACATTTATGCAAAATAAATACCACAACAATTACCACAACGGAGGTGCCCGTTGAATGTGATACGAAAGAGCGTACTCCAATGCCATCGACCATCACTGGGTCGATCGCGGACAGCGGTGCTAGTGGCACGTACTTGGACTTTTGTAAATGGTTCCAGGGTTGCATTTTCAAATGATTCACTATCATGGACTGGTTCAAAACCCAGGTCACATCCAAGTGGGGCATGTCAATGGCCAGGCTAACCCGAGTGTACGTCCGACTGTAAGACGCAACAGGCTCGAATTGCCAGCCCTTCCCGCTATAACCACATTCACCAGACATTAATGCATACACTCCATTACTCACCACACACCGGTCGGTCAGTCGTCCGTCGCAGTGTAAATCCATTGTTTCACCGAACGTTTGCAACATTACGCCTATTTTCTTATCGGCAAACAGTTTGCTAGATGTTTCATTTGATTCGGAAAGCTGAATATTACAAGCACTGTCGGTTGTATTGGTTAACAGGCTTACAATGCATGGAACGTGGGTCTTGTCGACCCGTAGTGGACCATGACACACTCGGGGCTCCCCACGATATTCGGATGGCGTGAAGTACCATCCCGTCTTGGTGTCAAGACCGATGCTGGTCCGCGCGATCAGTACTTGCATGTAGTATCCCCTCGCAATTAGCGGTTCCGGCCACGAATGCAACCCGTATTCGATATATTCGCCCCCGTCAATTAGCGGTAACGTTGCTACGTAATCCTGTAAAAGATGAAGTGTCCTGATATTATGATGTATATTTCTGGGACGTAATGTATGGCAACCACCTCGAGGTTTAGAACCACATGCCACTTCTTGATTCGCATACTGAAAGAAAATAAATATCCATATAATTAGAAACAGGCCTAAAGGAAGACATTAATCCAATAGCCCAAGGAAAAACACTCAGTGTTATAAATAACAATGCCCATGATCCCAATTGTCATCTATAATCACAGACAATCACACAGACAGCGCAATTATGGACTGTGGCTGTAAAACTTTATAACCAATCGCTTAATGCTAAATAAACCTGACGAGTCTCGACGAATCAGCCATTTTTATCTTGGTAATAGTCTATACCGCAAATTTTCCAGAATTTATCAGTATAAGATATTTCGCCTGGCTGAAAAGCATGGAATAATCGGGAATCTCATATTTCTATATCTTTGATTTCGGAACATTTCTTCCAAAATTGGTGATATGGAAATATGAGATCCCTATTATACAAGTCGTATTATACCAGCATTAGTTGTCTGTCGGTGGAACTATTAATATTTATTAATATTTACGTCTCTTTATTGAAAGACAGTCGGAATTATTAGTGACTATTAATTTCACTAACGCGCAACTATTATACATAGACATAGACAATCTTTATCCTGAAAGCACTATCTACGTGTTATAGTATAAAGATTATCGTGTATAGTAGCTACCATGGAAGTCAAGGTAGGCCTACTACACTCGATAATCTTTATCCTGTTTAAGTGTGTTGGTTAGCCCAATAATATTGCTATAGCTATGTTCATATGTACAGTTACATGCGCATATGCATATATACATATCGTGATATTATAGTGTCGGCTCGGCCTAATAATACACCTATAGGTATATAGATGTGTGCGCAGTTGTGCATTCGTATATGGCTATGGGTGATACTATAGGGTCAGCCCGGCCCAATAGTATAGTCGCACATGATAGGCATAAACATAGGTCGAGGTGGAACTAGGAAGAGTTGGAAGTAGGCCGAGATGTATTTTGGCCGAGTTGACTGGATACCCCGAAAATGGCGTCTCCCAGGATATTATGGGAAATTTGATTGTGTTGACGTCATCGCGATTCTATGAATATAGCAATGTACAACAGATGGATTGAAACATCCAATCAAAATATGGATTAGTCATTGTCTTTCAATGGGTGCGGTGCGAAGAGCATGTGTTGTGAGGCATAATTTATATACTTCCGCGTTTATCAGTGCGGGTAGTCGCTCTCGCCAACCCGTCACGCATGACTTCCGGCCTAATGTCAAATATTGCATAATATGGTAAGGAGCTCTTTAACCGATAACTGAACCAGACATTGCAATAAATTGTAACGTAATCGGTGCATTGTAGAAAATACGTCATTTTAAATTAATTTCTGCCATAATATTGATGCAGTACCATATTCATCACTCAGAACATGTCGGAACCAGTATTCGTACGGCAAATGATTGGTGGCATTCGTGCCATCCAAAAGGCCTAAACTTTTTCTTAATTTATGATTTAATATAAACAGTAAGTTAATGCGTGCATCATGTACGCTTACATCTATGCCCATCTGTATAGTGAACACATAAACAATTAAAAGATATTGGGTCGGTGGGTGCTTGGATATGTATTTAGGTAGGATTTCAACTGAACCCATGGCACACAGTGTCACACCCGACCACCCCACACACCACCTCCCCCCCCCCCAAAAAGAAGAAGTAAATACATGGACGTAGCCAATGGGCCACAGGGGGGGGGGGGGGGGCGGGTGTGTGAGAATAACTGCAACAAAAAATATTAAGGATGGGTCAGTGGTTGCTTGGATTATATATTTAAGTTGGATTTCAACTCTTATCCACTCCAGATGCACACTGCATGTAAATTTCAAATGTTTGGCATGGGGTGGGTGGGAGAGATGGCACTGTGCACCATAGGTGTAGGAACATATTTTGACCAGTAGAGCCCCCTCTCCCCCCCCCCCCACCTTCCTATGCCTACGTGCACCCACACACCCTAATTCACCATCCATGGACGACTATAGGTATGGGGTCTTACTCCCTGCCCCAATGAAACAGTTGTACTAACCTATGTTGGTGTGATAGAAAAACAGTAATTAACCAGGTATTTTACACAATTAACATTACATAGTGCAGACAACAGTCAGGGACATGTTTACTTATCCAATCCTATTACGGAGGCATCTTTCACCAACAATAAGGAAGATGTTATCTTTATATACATCATCTTTTGAGCTTTGTTTTGATTACTGGCAGAGTTGCCCTTAATGCGTCCGTTTGCGCGTATATACGCATAAAAATGGCAGAGGGACGCATAAAAATTAACCATCTGCGTCCCCGAGGATGCACGAGGGACGCAGCGAAAAAGTGTAGCGGAAACTGGTAACTTTGCGTGTGCTTGATTATCGATTATATTATCGTGTGTGTATATATTTGTGCATGTTTTTACTTTAAAAATATACCTAATGTATTGTGTGTTCAATAAAAACAAACTTACTGCTTCCCCAAATCATCCTTAGTATTCCATTTGATCTAATTTTTATAAATAATGAGTTTACAAGGCCGATGTTAGTCGCCTTGTTTGGCCTACAAATTGTAAAAATACCCACCATGTTTCTGTCTGTTGGGATAAACGTCAGTGTGACGTGTCAGTATTTGATTGGATAACAGCGGAATCTCCCTCTAGAGGAACTCATGCTTGAGAAATCCAATACAACTGATAAAGCGTATACAAACATGTCTCGGCCTCTTAACCCTTTCACAGCTCAGATCATTGGACAGATCACAAAGTTGTTATCACTAATCTGCTGAGTATTTTAAAATTAATTTGCGCATGCCTACTTGCCTAAAGCAGCAACAACTTACAGGCAAGATATTTTTTTCTATTTATCAAAATATGTAAATGGATGATGGAAGACATTGTGATATCTTTTACATTTGAATGGTCATTTGGCGGATTAGCGGCGGTGTCTTTGTATTGCTGTTTGAATAACGGTATCAATACGCACTATAAGCCGTTTTTATTTAGCAATAGCGGCTGATTGATTGACTGATGGATTAGTGTTTATAATGTTTAACAATACTCGATCGTTAGGTGTTCCCAATTTCTCAACTAAAAAGCTCATCCCAGCAGCGCTGTTCAACGATATCGTTGATCTACAGGTAGGCATACGTTAAACTATTGATTTTGTCCAAACAGCGTATAGCTCAAAGCTCCCCGATACAAGAGGCCTTATTGGATACACGCTAATACGTTATCTATGCTTCAACCAATCAGCAATCGCGTTACATAGTTACTCCCTATGAATTAGACATATCTGGATATTGGCTGATATATTTTCACTGATTACGCAGTTTAGTCTGATTTATACAGATTATTTTAGATAAATTTTTGTTTTGTCTGATCTGAGCCTATGTATTTCACTATATTTAGTCATTCCAGTTACATTATAAAAAATATGCGCACATTATATCGAAGTAGGTCAAGTCATCCTTGAGCAAGCTCGCCCCAGATACGCGTAATTTTTCAATTCGTCCAAAGTCAGGTTTAATAGAAAAACTGATGCAGTGGTCTTTGCTAATTACTAATGTAGTGGTCTTTGGAAATGTTACCCATACAACAAACAGGTACAGTGCTTTAAGTTATTGTTTATTGACATACAGTTCAAATTGAAGATTTCAGATCTTCAGGGGTTGTCAATACTTCTTACTAAGTTGGTGGTCCTGCTTCGTTACCGGTAGCTGGATGGAGTTGCTGCGACAACGGCTATCGGTAGCGGAGAAGGAGACTGGCAGTCTGGCTCGCCTCGTCGGAAAGATGGTAAATGACGATATTTATTACTGAAGACTGCTGGGCCTATCTGACGGTTGGTTTGCAGGTAAGGACGAGATATTCTCCAGCTCAAGACTAGGTTTCCTAACACCAATAAACTGATCAAACAACTGACTTACATATACATAAGTTGAACTGAATTTATTAACAAATATAGAAACTTTTAGTGAAGAGCAAGATCGCTCATAATCAGACCAGTACAAACGTGTACAGCAACTAACGAGTAGCCTAAACTAACTCGAAGTCTGACCAGAGCTCTAAGCACAAAAACTGAACGTCGGCGTGACCAAAGTATGAAATCTCGTCTTATATACTATTCAATTTCTCTGATAACCGAATTCTATATATATACTAATTCTTCCCAAATCTGTTTGAATGACTCTTCTAGGTACGTCATAAGTACGCTTTGATTGGACTCTGCTTATCTCTTCCTAGAATCTATGACCTGATACATGCTGGTTCTTTCAACCAATCAACGATCCTTTCATTTCATTGTTTGATACGTAAACCTATTCTTTGTTACAGTTTGATCGACGCTGGTTGGTTATGACGTCATCCTAACCAATTATACTCTTATTCTTCCATGGAGATGGTACCTCACATAGGCAAAGCGGTTGTTACCGGTTCTGATTTGATGTGGTCTGTCAGCTAACTAACAACATTACGGAATGTGTTGTTGTTGCATGCCATTGTATGAGTGACATATAGTTGATATACAAATTGATTATGTTATTCATTCCTAAAGGACGCTACAATGTCCATGTCCTGTCCATTGCCTATTGATGGATAGTCTCGAGGATGCTATGGTGAATAGACACATGAGCTGTATGATCTCATTGCCAGGTGGTGTTGTTCTACTCTCGCGTGAGAGACTAGATCACCTACGTCATCAACCACGTTCGTTTGTCACGTTCAGTTTCACTCATCCCAACACCGATTACTATGTACTGATTATTTTCTAAACTATGATTACCAACAACTGCTGAATACTATAAAAGTGAATGCCGATTGAACAGCCAAACTATTTTCAGATACACATCAATTCAGAACCATAGAATCTTTTCCAATTAATTCATTGATTTCAAATATCATTCTATAACTTTATCCATTTAGTTTCAGCATGCTACATTAGCACCCCATCCAGTTATCGGAAATATAGATGTCCTATAAACAGCATCACCAGCACTACGCTGATGCAATTTATCAAGCTACAATTATTAAAATAAAGTGTCATCTGGACCTTTAGCTCACCTGGTATTTCAAAACAATTTCTTTAGGGTCTTACTCGAAAATATAAGACATCCTGCTGGGTCATGACTCCCACAAGACAATCCCATATTTACAAAATGCTATTAGTTAAATTTACAAGGGCCATTTCAATAGATCAATTTTAGCCACCATTGTAGATCACAGAATACATATTTTTGAAAATTTACCACTGGAATGACTGGCACTTTTTAGAGCCAGTCATTCCAGTGTTAAACTTTCAAAAATAGGTATTTTGGTGATCTACAATGGTGGCCAAAAGTGCTAAAGGTTAATAAACTATGCATAGTTAATATTCTATATATATACATTAACAGTATTTACACAATGTCATAACTAGTGCTTTCAACATGTTTAATAAAGTGCTTTATAATTAGATCAATGTGTTGTGTTTATTTTAAGAAAAAAACATGGAACCCCATATTTCAGATGAGGACCCCATGGGACCCCAGATTTTAACCTGAGATTGTGGGGTCCTTGGGACCCCCAAAATCAGATGTTGTGGGCAACACTGATTACAGGTCTTATCAAAGGATTGATTGTCAATGTCATTGTGACGTATAATAACTAGAGCATTCTGAGATTACTGGTGCCTGCCTTATCGATAGAGCCGGATTTTATTTGATGTTAATCTGGACAGTTAGGATCAATAGGATCAAATGACTATTTCCAGGTCAAGAAAACCCATGGTTGTCAATGGAATGACTGCTCACTAATAGAGCCAGTCATTATTCATTGACTAAGCAAAAATCTTGACTATTGGGTTAAATGCAAATATTTCATCTTCCTTCAAATACAGTTACTTTAAATTTGTTTCTGGTGCAAACACCAGAATGCTTGAAAATAAAATTGCAGCGAGATCCTCAATCTAAGCCTATAACAGGATGCAATAGCAATGAGCTCAGTCTAAGTCTATAACAGTATACAATTTCGATGTGAATGTGTGCCTTAAACAAGAATTTTTAATGAAACTCAACATAAGCTTGCAAAACTTACATGTTTGAAGAACTGTAAATGAACCTTCGTGAATTATAAGTTTTTCATGGAGGATAACTCTGGCAAATATGAATCAATGGATTGCAACAGATCAAAATGTCTTAAATAAATGGTATCTAAGGGCCATTGACTTACATGCAACTATTTATTCAAGATTTTTTCAAAATTGTCCTGAAAAGCTTAAGTACCGTATTTCGCTTAATATTAGCCTATGCTCTAATAGAAGCCCACCCCTAACTTTGGCATATGAGCTCCAATGATTTCTTAGCAGTTTCAAAACGGCAAAACTCTGTATTAGAAGTATTAGAAGCCCACCCCCTAACTCAGCAGAGTATAGGAAAATTGTTAAGAATAGCGTGTATAATAATAATAATAATAATAACAATCGTGTCACAGGATGTGTCTACTTCAGACCGATCTCTGCCCTACTACATTCCCGGCCCCTCTAGAAGTCAATACAGGCCTCGGATTTGTAAATCTCGACCGCCTGTTAGATTAATACTAATAGTAGGCCACGTATGTTCCAGATATACTAAAGTTTATTCCACACTTTTGTAGTCAATATACCGTATAAATATATTTTAAGACCAAATTTATGTACCAAACAACTAGCACAGGAGAAAATGTGCATCAATTTTGTAACGCCGATCAACATTAAATGATCCAAATTGAATTATTACGAACGGCAATATAGCTGGCGAGCCAGTGGATCTTGAGATGTTCTCGCGAGTTATTATACACTAACGGGAGCTTATCAAACGGGTACCCGTTTTTTAAGATCAATATAATACTGTTCCTATCGCGCAATGATAATATATAGATATTCCAGAGTTCCGAGTCCCTGATTCCAGAATATTTATATCAGAGTACTCGCTCTAAAATAAACTTCAATTGGAGGCGAATCACGTGATTTGTATTTTTTCACGACGCCATTTTTTAAATCAAATTGTGGATTAATTTTGATGTAATAAACAAGTTTTATTTAAGGATACGCAATAGTTAGGCACTCAAATCAAATAATTTCACTTCCCCGGTGATGTTTTGAGGTATACATTAAACATAGGCGTAAGCGGTGAGAATTTTTACGGAAGAAAATACGTTGAATTTCCGTGGTATCAATTTTAGAAAACTTTTTTGGGAAAACTCTGTAATATAAGCCCACCCCCTTTCTCAGAGATGTTTGGTTGGAAATTGAACACCTCTTGCCCTAATAGAAGCCTAGGCTACGTATTAAGCAAAATACGGTAAATGTTACCTGATGTCCTGACAGCCATTTATTTAACTTTTCATTTGAGATTTTCTCAAAACTAGATGAGCAAACCTAAGTGTTGTTTTTTTACTTAACTTTTTGTTTAAAGGATTTCTGCCAACAAGCTGATATCCCTTGTTATAATGGCTCCTTATATTTATTTAATCTTTGATAAAAATGTTTGTAATATTAGATATTTCTTGGTTATTTGTGATATGCCGTGCCGTTTTAAATATGCATATTTTGTCATTAATTCTCGGTAATTTCTGACAGTGACGTCATAGTAGAGAGGCAGATTTTGTACGTGAAATGGTCGGTGTTGTTTCTGAATTTATAAATAACCATTTCCTTAATCAGTTTTGTTGAAATACAAATGGTTAGTGGCATACTCTGCCGCATATGAATGCTTAAACAGATTGAAAGGTTCAGGCATTTGCTTATTTTGTTTTCTAACGGACGAATCGGTACGTAAAGTGTGGATTACAGCGTATTTGGAGAGGGGATTTCAGTTGTTTACAAACAGAAAACTCGAAACTTAGTCCGAACATGGCCTAAGAAGTCGCTACACGATTGTCTTACTATGATTACTGAAATATAGATATACTGGAGCCATACGCAGGTTCAAGACAAGATGCTATCCCATCGATTTTCATAGGTAAAACGGACAACGGTCCTAGTAAGATACGATCATCACAATCATTGTCACTGCCATCGTTCATAGCATCATCATTGCCACCCACTTGACAGAACTTTGCTCTCATCATCATCACCTTCATTGTCACCATCATTATTGTTATTGTCAATACTTACACACATTGCAATTGAGCTCATAAAATGGCAAAATATTTATTGCAACATGTGTGGACACAGCAGATGATTAGGTGGCGCTTTGGACTTCGGGGGATTACAAAGGGAGCTCGGATTGGCTGCTCATAAACCAATCATGCTTTCATTCTCTGTTTACTTTCACATGGGTTCGTTCACCTTTCGCAGAGACCACCACGTATCAGAAATGAGGTCAATGCCAATGAGTCGTGTGCGTGCGCCGTCAGGACGTTTTATCCTATTATGAAGAATCATTGATTTAAGCAAAATGGATTCATTCTACCTCGGACTTCTTTTATTTTCTCAAGTGTTGCGCCCAATGCGGAGGTATTACTGTTGTGGCACATTTTGTCATACTTAGAGCTATTGACTTCACGCTTGGTGAGTGAGTACCTCTGGGCAAAAGCTACTATCCATATAATTACTAGGTCAGTTTGATCTACTTTTTGGATAATATAGGTGGCAAAGAAAAGTTGATGTGGTATATTTCAATGACTTCATCACAAACTAACATTATAAATCCAAAGTGATAGAAATAATGTCGGAAACATGATGAATCAAGAAACAATGTAACAATAACGTCGAATATACACATAGAACGCGGTTCTTACTGTCTATTTCCTTGGTTATAATCAGTTTCAAATTGAAAGGAATTAAGACACAGGAAGCTTATATCAAGGAAATATGCAGAATTTATTCATGTAATTATTTGTCATATGTTTATTCATTTCATATTGAAGATTTTGGGGTGGGCATGGCCTTCAAGACTGACCGGAACCTACTAAGACTTAACCGATTATCGATCCAACTCACTACCGAAAACTTATAAGGTGTTGCTGCGACGTCGCCGGTGATGAGCGGGAGCGAAGCAGCTGCAGTCGCTCGCCTCGTTCGACAGATGGTAAGATGAACGATATTTGTTCTGACTGCTGGGCCTGATCTGACTCGTCAAGATTTCTAGTGAGGACTGGGAGTTTCTCCCAGCTCCAGGTTAGATTCCAAAGTACCAACAAACTACGGTCTTACGTAAACCTAAGATGAAAGATTTATTTACAATATAATACAATATTTGGCTTCGAGCAAAATCACTCACAAATCATACTAAGTACAATAAACCTGTACTCGGACTAACAAATGTGACTATCCTATCTACTAACCTACCTCGAGCTCCGTTAGGTATAGCAGCCATAGTTTGGAACTATAACGCGACCAAATAAATCAGATTGAGTGAATCTGAAAGATTGTCCAGCCCAATGGTGTAGGGTTTTTTCCACTTGCGCCCGGTAAAACCATGAATAGCCGAATCAGAACTTAAGTAAACAGACTTGACAAGTTTAATGGAACACATTTAAGATAATTTTAGTTGAGGTGAAAACTGCCTGGCCTAGATAACATGATTTTGAGGACTTTACTGTTCAACGCTGCCTTGACAGAGGACCTTGACGATTTGGAGATTACTTATCCACAATTAATCTGCTACTTTATGATACAAAACCACATTGTTGCAGCGTATACGCTGGCCAACTTTAGCTTAAAAATTGGACTCAGAAAAGTCTCCCTGGTAAAGGTCATCACCTTTAATTTTCTTCTAGAGTTCCTCCTTCTTGGGGAGTTGATGAGTTGCCACGCCTTTTCGCACGAGATAGAACTTGATGCCTTCGTTCTTTACAATCTCTCCTGCAACTTCAACAGATGGATTCTTGCTTACATGTTCCAGGAAATCCGCCAAAGACATTTCTTCCAATATTTGATGACTCATAATCAGCCACAACTGGTCTTATCTTTAAGTGGTTACTCAGAATTACCTCCAGGACCTGTGGGCCTCCTTTTCCCCTCTTCTTTATGGGATCAATTGATGGATCTTTAGGCATTAATTGCAAGAATTTAAGACCCAAATCCCCGAAATCCATCTCTGCATGCTTCAGATCAAGATGTCTCCATTGAATTCTCTTCCCTGAAGAGCCTACAAGACATCTTGTGAAAAGATGCTACAAGACATCTTGTGAAAAGATGCAAACTCCATTTTGAAGAGATGCCAAAGCTGCTCTCAAGAACATTCACCTCAAGCATGATTCGGAGAACCTCTCCGAGTTCCAGCCTTAAGATGTTGTAAATAGAAAAGCACTCATTAAATAAAGAGCTAGCCAAAAATGGAATCTAGAAGTAGTTAATTTGCATGGAGAGAGATACTTGTTGTCATCACTTCTGTCCATGATTATGCATTGAAACCAACTGTGCAGTGATGTTAGTCTTGACATCTTTGGGAGTGAATATGCTCCTGTTAAGGATCAGAGAGAACAAGTGAAGATCTCGATAAAACTTATCCAAGCTGTCACTGTTAAACCCCATTTGCTGCAGGCAAACCACTGATGTTGCAACCACTTCATCAAGTGGATACATGCCTGAAAAATTAACTCTGTCATTAGATGAAACGGAATCATCCACTGCTCCGCTCTATGTTCTGATTTCTGCAAGCACCCCTTCAAGTTCTCTCTTGAAAGTGGGTTCTATTTCCCAGAATGCAGACCGGCTATCCTGCCACATCTCAAACTCTGCTCGACTTCTGCCAGAAAAGGCCTTTGTCTTATCAACCTTGTCAATGCGTCAATGCTGAAAACCCTCTCAAGGACATTAACTGGACCTATTTTGTAGTTTAGAAGGACCTTTGAGATATTGGATTTGTGCAATTCCTTCCTGTCAACAGGAGACCTTTCCTCCTGACCCACTCTGGCTCGGTACTCCTGAAGAATTGTCCTTAGGTCTGATATGTCTGACTGAGTTGTCATGCTTATAATAGGATATATTACTTTTGAAAAGTCATCAGGCATGATCTCCTTTTCCCTGCCCACATGACCATAGAAAGTCTCTCAGAATTGCATAGACTTTTAGTTTGTCATTCTGAGCACATAACAAGCTCTTTGATTTTGTCCATGTTGTCTTTTGAAAATTGCGGTTAGTCCCCTCTTAAAATCCTCCTCAGAGATCCTGTCAGGACATCCTCTGGTAGTAAATAATTTTCTGACTTCTGAACAATAAAAAAACTCCTTTGTCATGGACTCAGAGTCATTTGGACATGCCATCCAGAGGGTTCTAGTAAGGTCCTGTATAAGAGAATAGTAACAAGGCCAAAGCTTCTGCAAAGATCCCAGATAGAAACGATATCTAAACAAGAAATGTCCTCCAAAAGGGATATTTTGGAG
>CM067362.1:37828493-37840993 GCA_034401795.1 Chaetoderma sp. LZ-2023a | reverse complement strand
GTTTGTTGTCTATCGTTTTTATTTCACTATCCGTTACTTTGTACAAATACACAGACGTTTCAGCTAGATTTAATTGTTCGATCAAGTCATTAGCATTCATGATGTCGGATTTATTTACACTAACGCGTCGATTGGCGGCCCTTTTTACCGCGCCCCCTACGCCGTCGCGTATGCCTTTACCGTGCCCACTTTCATGGTAGTTCCAGGTTACGTTTACAAAACCTTCCTTAAAAATCAAAGTTGAGAGTAGGTAAAAGTTCCCTTTTTGTCTATATTGTGAACACGGCCCGTCGCTAAAAAATATAAGAGAGTCGACTTCGGGATGGCGATTATGAATTTGTTTGAGGATAGGAGTTAGATACGCCCAAATGGATGCGGGATCGTGTTGTAAACTGTCCGATACCCCACAGAACGTTATGGGTTTGCCACCTTTCACGGCATAAAAGCCTGTATGGAGAGAAATTTGTGGTAGTGATGCTCCAAAGTGCATTTGTTGCACTTGAACTCCCATTTTAGCTTCAAAATTCTCGGCGAAATCTACGTGAATTAGGCACTCGTTAGCTTTCAAATTCTCTCTCAAGTATTTATAATGTTCGATTTGATTGTTAATGTTGTAATAGTGTCGCCTGAATTCCCATATATCATTGTGAAATTTGTCGACAAGCGAGTGTATAGTACCTCGTTCATTTTCTTTCACAGTTAGTGTTATATCTTTCATTTGTCCATTTTTTAGTTTTCTCGTTTCTTTGCAGGTCTTCCATTGTAACCAGGAACAAATTTTCCCATCATCTGGTGTAATGAGCATTTGGACTTTCTTGTTGGTGCATGTGTTACAATCTCCATACATACACCGTTGCATTGTTATTGAACACACAGTGTGAGACACTAAGTCACTTAACTTTTTGGTTTCTACAAGGCCATTTGAGTGCATAGCATTAGCTAAGAACTTCATGTTTTCACATTTTCGACACAAGCGCGTTTCACGCTCAGCGTCATTTGGTGGTTTAATCCAGAATGGCTTCAGTTTCGTGAATGTTGACAAACTCAATTTTAGACCAGTTTCCGCTTTACATTTTTTGTGAAGATTTTTGACAGTGTCACCTAACAAACGTTTCTGTTTCTTGAGTTTATTTTTTGTCACCGTTCGCTTGCCCGTCGTCATCGTCGAAACATCGTCGCGTTCAAAGAATCTACGAACTGTCTTTTCAAGACACAGTTTTTGTTTAATTTTTCGTTTCTTTTCACTATCCTTCGCTTTGACACGAGTTCTAATATCTGTAACTGTTTGGGCATATGTTTTTAGTTTGTACTTTCGGATGATATCCCCTGCGAGTATTTGTTTTACCGACTTCTTTTCTCCCGTTTTGAGTGATTCTTTCATTTGTTCTATCAGTACATTGTGAAAGAGCAACGATTTCTTAACTTCATAACGCCTTGACACATTTTTTATGATATTCATTGTTTTGGACCGTGGTGTTAGTGGTTCAACATTCTTCTTGTCATTCAGTCTATAAATTTTCTGCTGATATTTCTTTACTTTAGACTTTAATTTGGCGTTTTCTGTTAGTAGTTGTTTATTGTCATAATAACATTTCGCAATTTTTCTATTTCGCTTTCTGTTCGAGTGTTCTTCTTGTCGCGATGTCGATGGCGCTTGTTCTGGTGGTTGATTTTGTGACGGTGAAATTGGCGGCGTATCTGGAGGAATTGTGTTCTTTTTTCGTTCTCTAGAAGTTGCTTTCATTTTTTTCCAGTATTTTCGTTTTCTTCGTTTCTCTCTTGCGCTTAATTCATTGATCAGTTTTGTCTTTCCGACGGATTTATTTTCATCATTTCGTCGTTTTTCTTTTGTGAGATATCCTGCCCTTCGAAGTGGATCTGCATCCCTTTTCGCCCTATATCGCTGTTGTTTTTGTGCATTGGTGAGAGCCATGGTAACCTGAAACGATACAAATAAAAAAGATTTACACCTGTATTTCATCCAGAAATCATTTTCAGCAGTTGTTTATTATCCTGTTCATAACAAGAATTCCGCGGAATTAAATGTCTCGCCTGTCGCATCTTTGTCACAGTGACCTTGACCTTTGACCTTGTGACCTCATTGTCATCATGATGGTTCCTAACTAGATAGGCAACAACTATACCAAGTTTAGTTGCAATAGGCTTAACCAATCCTGAGATATAAGCTGATTAGTTTTGCTAAAAGCAAAAACTTAACGTTGAAAAAACATAGTTTTTTACCAAGGTCACAGTGACCTTGACCTTTGACCTTGTGACCTCATTGTCGTCATGATGGTTCCTAACTATATAGGCAACAAGTATACCAAGTTTAGTTGCAATAGGCTTAACCAATCCTGAGATATAAGCTGATTAGTTTTGCTAAACGCAAAAAACTTAACAATCGTCGTCGTCGTCGTCGTCGTCGTCGTCGTCGTCGTCGTCGTCGTCGTCGTCGTCGTCGCCGTCGCCGTAGTCGTAGGAAAAGTGATACCTATGTCTCGCTTTTTCTGCTTCGCAGGCGAGACAATAAACCGGACACCATATATTTTCCATTATAATGTCAAAAGTGAATTACTAAAACATACAATAATGTGGAGCTGTTTGAAACAGATCTCTAATTTTTATACATAGTAGCGAATTAAATTATCTTTCCATCATGTTCAAGTTTAATCAATCTCCCCCCCCCCCCCCCCCCGATTTAAAATAACACACACTGTAAATAAACACACTTGATTTAGTACTTTTGACAATGTTATAATGGAAAATATCTAAAGTTAAGGTCAATACTGTTACAATGTACAAATGTAGTGCTACTTGGCTATCCCCAATATTACTATCAAGATAATACTGTTTGTATGTGTACTCTGTACCCTTTTCTTTACAATATTAGCTAGAAAAAACAAATATTTTGCGATAGTTGAGTACATCATAGGCTACAACTATAATGTTCAATACTGTTACTAATAAGGTCAATACTGTAACCACCACGTGAAATTGTATATTATATATACAATCTATGAGTTAGCGATCCCTGATAACGCAGATTACCGGGCCAGTACTGGTCCAATATCGGGCCGATACAGTCAGTATCGGCACGGTATTGGGCCAGTACTGGCCCGGTAATCTGCGTTATCAGGGAAGCATGTTACTGATTATACGCAATTACGCATTATCATATCGACACATATTTTGGGCACGTATGCGGTGGCTAATGCACCACGTGCACGTATATGCAGCATTTTAATTTATTTGCGATACTAAATAAAAATAATAATGTTCATAGGTATTAGTATTATTTGTTATTCGATAAGATTGAACAATAATCCCTTGACACATGCCTCAAAGGCACTGAACTGAGTGCCTTCACCACTTTAAACATACAGCATTTACTGAAGCGTGTTCAAAGGGTAGTAAGCACAACCCCTAATCATCCCCAATCCTACCACTTTATCCAAGCTCATTTATCCCATTATCCCTCTTCCTTTGCCTTAAACTTAACACAACTCAAGTTTGGAGTGTCAACAGTCCAAGTAATCCTATTATACTTAGTGAATGACTATTTTGGTCAATACTGTTACTACTGGGTCAATACTGTTGTGTTTTTACCAGTAACAGTATTGACGGTAACGGTGTGGACATATTTACAGTAAGCAGGTTCATATGCGTGATTGACAGTTGACAAATATTGTTTTTTTAATTGTTTTTTGTCTGTACACCATTTCACATGTTTTGACACAATTACAATTTCAGAAAAGTTATGTCAAGTTAGCAGAATAATGGTAACAGATTTGACCAAAATAAAAATTAGACTATCAATCCTACTTACTCAGGTATTTCGTTTTCAGTCAGAAAAGCACTCTACAAAATTATCTTTACTTTTTTTGGCACAACTAGGAAGTGGTGAAGAAATCACATACAGAGTAGTTTCCCTTGAACATGGTGCGTCTAGGTACCTTCTTATACTATACTGGTTACAGTATTGACAAAATATTGTACTACAACACCAAAATATAATATACAACTACAAACACATTGTGATTTTGATAAGTAGGTTTTAGTTTATACTAGGATAGAATTATTTACAAATATGATGCATAAATGTCCAATAAAAGATAACATAATGTATATAGATTGCTCTTGAACATGAAAAATAAATTTACTACTGGTAACAGGTTTGACATTTTGCATATACTTCCCCTGATATTTTTTTATTTTGGAACCCAATCCTAATATTTTAGTAAGGGTATATCGTACTTAGGTACACTATATAAAAATAAAAATAAATAATAATACAATATTACAAACAAGCTGTAATAAATGCCAGAACGCAAAAAATCCACTTAAAAAAAATTGGTCTCATATATAGTTCGTTCATTTGCTGACCCACGACTCCAAGAGATTTTTTTTAATTTACCACTGGAGTGACTTGTTTTGTAACCCAACCAGTCATTCTAGTGGGAAATTTTCAAAATTAGTCTGTTGATTTGTAAATGGACATCTATCAGGACCACTGCAGAATGACCAGCATCTTGTATATTTATTCATCATGAGGTAATGAGCACAATACACTAATTAATACATATAATGGGATGCGTCAAATGAGTTAAATTTAAAAAAGAATTTCATAATACATTGTTTGTCAATTTAGGGCCCAGATTCAGACGACCATTTTTGAAAATTTTACCTCTAATGATTGGTTCGGTAATCTAGCCAGTCATTTCATTGGTCTGCACAAAGACATTGCTCAAGATCACTGTAGATGACGTCATTGACTGCATTGACCACTAAAGGGTTTAGATATTAAATTATTATTAGCCCACCAAGGTGTGGTCAGTCACAAATTCTACTTAACACTTGGCAACGTGTAGTAGCCTTGGGATAACAGTGGTAACAGGCTAGTGTTAAATTAATTTCTGTGCATGGCACATGCAGGTAAAACTTTTCTTACTTTGTGACAAAGTACGCGCCAGATCCACTGGCAAATATCCTGTAGGCAATGTACTGTCCCTGTAGGCACTGAAAAATTAAATATCTAACGTTGTCTTCTACTTGGAAATAGACTCTCAGTTTCTGATAGTGGAATAAGAAAAATTGGGTACACAGATTGAAGATTTTGGATCTCCGGGTATTATGATGATTCCTACTACTTCTCTGGTAAGTTATGATGTAAGCGGTTGCTGCAACAACCTCTTACCAAAGATGCAGTATAAGATGATTGTCGGCTCGCCTCGTTACTACGTAACGATATTTATTGATGACAATCGGGCCTATCTGACTGATGGAAGATTCCCGGCTTCGGTGCAGTGTTGCTCTGCACTCTGGAGTTCACTTTTAAACTCGACCCAAACTATTGTCTTGCTTCGCAAGAGGATGCTTTTATTAATGTCTATACTTGAATGATTCAATGATGAAGTAATTTAGTACGTTTCACGATAAAAGAATTCTGCTATACAATATACTTATCTAGTGTTTCGTCTATCGCAGCATCAACGATGTCTGCGGAATCCTGATGGTGGATTGATTGATTTGATAAACGACAAAGTGCCTTATTTATACACTTCAGCAACTCTGAAGTTCTAGACATATTACGATATATAGTTATATACATATCGTAATATTTATTCTTTGTTCTAATGATTCTTCTAGGTAGGTTATAAGCACAGCTTGACTGGTCTGGATAATCAGTCCGCCAATCAACGTCTGCTTATTCCCTCCTAGAAGCTTCTATCTATTACTGTTGGTCGTCCTGACCAATCCATGATCACTTAAATTTCGATTCTTACTTTGAAACTTGTTCTTTCTAATTCTCTGCAAACACTCATTGATCATGACGTCATCCTTACCAATCAAACTCTGGGCTTCTCTTCTATGGAGCTACTGCTGCACATAGGCAAAGCGGTGTTGGCTGGTTCTGATTTGATGTGATCTGTCAGCTAACTAACAACATTATGGAATGTGTTGTTGTAGCATGCCTTTGAATGATTGACATATAGTTGATATACAAATTTCGATTGTGTTATTAATTCCTACAGGACGCTACAATGTCTCTGTCCTGTCCATTGCCTATCATGAATAAGCCTGTAGGATACGAGCGTTAATAGGCACATGAGCTGTATGATCTCATCGCCAGCTGGTGTCTCATCGGGCGAAGGTAAATTTATAACTTTTGAACTGAAGGTGATAGAAACATATTTAACATGTCTACTTCCACTAATTTTAAGGTGGAGAACTCATTTCTGAGGCTTTTGTGTGGCTACAAGGTCATTGAGGGGTCAAATTATGCAAATTAGGCACTTAAATTTGCATATGTTGAAGATGGCCACCACAAAAAAGTTGTAATTGTGGTAATTCTTGAACCAATTGTTACAGAATAATAAATGACACTATTCATACCAGATTTTAATATAAACAACAGGAATTTGTTTGTGTTAAGCTGGCTGTGTTTTAAACATACAAAATAAGAGCAATTGTAGACTGCAAACCCTCACCCTCCCATTTTTCACCTTTTTAAATTTTGGATTTTCGGATTTCTACGGAATTTTTTTCTCGGAATTTTTTTGGTGTGTCTTAAACAAGGGCGACGTGCATCCCATTTTACAGTTGCAGAATATGAGGGTAGATGGGTTTTCTGAACCGACTGGAGAAAGCCCAGCCCGACTGGGTACAATCAAGCTCAATACCACAGCACTGCTGAATCAGTAGATATACTTGCAGACGAACCAGATGTGGGAGGGAGGACAGCGAGGTTTATGACATTTGTCACAGACTGCTTCGCATTTGCTTGAGCTTGAAAAACCGAGCAACGTTCAGAGGTACATTTTTCGGCACCATACCAGGCAAGAAAGAAATGCTCACCCGCAACAGCAATTTCTTCCTGACGCATCCTTCTTATAGAATATAGACATCTCGTCTCTCAGAGTGGATCGTTTTTCAGTAGCTGACACGCTTGAGCCTTACCTCGACGATATGCTGCTGATGTTGTGTCAGTCCCTGTGAAGGCATGGCCGAAAAGAATCGCTTCCTTCAAAGGGCCCAGAGAAACTTGGAGCTTGTCAATATCCACATACTTTTGCTCTGCCCCACCTGATTGAGGATAAATTAGAATGATCGACTCACCGGATGGCTTACGATGAAGCAGAGATATCATAACATCTGCATCTTTGGAGACAACATGAACATTGCTGTACTCAAGCTGTGCTGACGATAAGGTTATCAGCTTCTGCTTGACGGGTAAGAATGCCAACAGCCCTCAGCTCTGTTGAGAGCAACTTGGTCAGTAATGCCTTGTTTGCTCCATTCCCCAGAAACTCACCTTGTGCTGTTGATCTGTGGTGATACAGCAATGGCTGCAGAAGTAACCTTGCTGCTCAACAATCTTGGTGCTGAGTTGAGTACCATACCCATCAAATACCATGATGATAAGGCGATTTGGGTAATGATGTTGCACATAGCTCAGGTAGCTTTGTATCACATTTGCATATGTACAGGGTGTAATGGCGTGCAGAAAGTGACCCCGATCTATAACTATGGGAACTGGGACTGGTGAGTCAACTAGGTGTGAATTCACGTCAAGGATATGATTCAGAGCAGCCTTTGCTGTCTTACGCATGGACACAGCATCGAACAGAGCAAGGGCGAAGTTCACAAATTCATACTGAACAAAATCTCTCAGGTCATTGCTAGTCTGGAGAACAGCCAGAATCCTGTTCAGTATCTGCTGCTCATTGACAACCAAGGGTTCATTCTGTACTTTGACAGCGGAGCGCATTGCCGACAATGGCTGAATTCTCTTCTTTTTCTGTAGCTTCAATGTGCGGTTCAGAGCCAATTGCGACAGCATTATCACAGTTTATACTGGTATCCGCCTCAACTCCAGTGAATATAGATACCAACTTGTCTCTGTACTCAAAGGGATTTTGTGATTTGAGCCATCCAACCAACCTCTCGATCAGCATCATCTTGAGTCTGTCTAGCCTGCCCCAACTCAGCGTGAGTGTTGGTCTCACAGTGCATGCCTGAAAGCTTCTCCAGCGCTTCAGATATCGGTATACAAAGGGGTACAGCACCCACCCACTGTGCGAGAGTACTGTCTGTGATGCGCCGACCACATGCGAGCCCTCAGTGGTCTTCATCGCCCTCATCAATACTTGTTCAATGGTCATGTCTGACCAGACACCAGACCAAAACTTGCTGGTGCGGCGAATAGTGAAGTAGCCATCACCAACAAACTTCTCCCAGTCTTCAGATGGCATCTTCTCGTCCAAATCCTCCATTGCCTGCAGGTACACATGGGATGATTTCGCGTATGCTCGACGACATTCGTGCAATGGTATGGAGGTGAAGAGAGAAGTACCCACTGTGCTCAGCACGTACATTAGTGATACCTGATCAACATATTGTATATACCCTCAAAAGGACTTATGAGAGCCAATGGTATCAGGTTTGGCCATGTCCGTTCTGTCTTCACATGACATACACCAGGGTTTGACAAGGGCCAGCATATTATTTTATGTCCCGTCCATGATTGGGTTGTTGCATCTACGCCAAATCTATGTTAATGTATTGCAATCTATTAATACGAACTGAATCAATGTTTAAGCCGTTAGCCATTTTACATCATGATGGGCAGCAACGAATGAGGGGCATTGTCCATGTTCTCAAGTCTCAAGTGTTAGATGAGAAATGTTCTTACCTGTTGCAAGAAAGTGCAGAGTGATGGCCAGGCTGAAAGTTGGTATAATTCTTTTCGATGCGTGACTGTACCCTAGCAAACAGGATATTGAATGTGTTCTTTCCCATACGTAGATAATTACAGTAGGACGCCTCATCTGCAAGCTGAAATTTTAAATTGTAAATATTGATGTAGCGGGAATAACCAAAAACGTGCTTGTGCAGTGCATGTACGCACGCTCGCGTACATGCATATGTCCACTTGCATGTGAACATGTCTGTATGTGCTTTCATGTACGTGTGGTGTATTTTGTATCCATGTGTGAGTGCGTGTCTGTTTGTATGCGTGTGTGTGTGTGTGTGTATGTGTGCGTGGGGGGGGGGGTGTAGTTGTAGAGATCACTGAGTGAATACGTATGTGTATATTTAGGCTTGACAGTACAGCACATAAATACCTATGTCCAATTGCTCACTTCCCACTTCTTCTGAAACGATTTGGCCACCATAGAGAAACAATATGTGCATTTACATGTAGGGGCACATGTTTAATATTAATAAAATACATATATCGGCAACAGAGCAAGCGGGTAGATGCATCCATATATCATTTACCGATTGAGTAGCATTATATGCATGTACATGTATATCGATGTATTGATAGAGAAGTAAACTGAAATGACTAACTGTGTACATACAACTTTATCTCAAATTCTCTCAATAGATTGTTGTAAATTCCCTGAACTGTTCTTTGCTTGATCCATTCACGCATCCACCGTTGACGTGGACGTCTTGATGGTGGATCTTCCGTATCGAGTAGAACATCATTTTCCGACGTAATGACCTACTAGCTGCCATTTCGACATTGTGGTTGAGCACGAGTGATTTATATACCATGCCAGGTCCAATCCGTAATCGATACGTGTCGTTATCAAGTTTCGGCGGTGTGCGCGGTATAGGAACTCGACAGCGGGCCGATGAGACTGGGAAGCGATTTCTAGCTGTCATCACCCCTTCGCGTCTTGTATCACTGTCGAGTTCCTTTAAGTTACTCTGATGTGCGCCACGCTTAAGTTATGACTGTTTGTAAGATCGTATGTGTAGAGTTTAAATTTTCAAGAAATTTTAAAAGCATAGTTTGATACTGTCTTCCAAAACAATTTGAAATCAGTTGCTCTCAGTGGGTGTTAAGAGTGCTGAATATTTCCTCTTAGTGGGCTAGAAAGTAGAAATACTGCTGATGATAGTAAGTGCGCTACATCTGGGATCACCTGGTTGAGTGAAAGATGACTCCAGGTTGGGGCCGACATTTGCCCACTCGCTGTTTAGATTTAACTTTATGCATTAACCTTCAAACTGGGGCATCTCTCAGAATAGTGTCTAAATTATTGTAAGCTAATTCGAAAAATTAGATCTGACTTCTCCTTGAAAAGAAAACACTTTATTTTTTAACAAAACTGCTTTTCTTAATAACAGGGCTTGACATTATGGACTGTCAACCGCCCATGGCTACAGGGCAGGTAATCTTTTCTCAACTTTCATGGGCAGGACACTAGCTATGCACTCTCAGCAAGAGCAATCTTAGATCGAAAACCCTCACCATCTCTTCGTCTGAATCTGATTCTCCTTTTAAAATTATGGCCCAATCAGATAAGTAGTGTCCGAGATATCCATTAATCCATAAACTTGGAAATCCTAGTGTACTCTAAGAGCATATGTTATGTCCAAATTTGAAACAAATCAAGCCAGTAATTTCCATTGACCCAAGAATTTGATACGGATCCAGATCCAGGATTTTGCTTCGGATCATGAGCAAATTGTTGGAAATCCTAGCGTAGTGTAAGGTCCTATCTTATGTTACAAATGTACCCAAATCAGGCCAGTAGAGTCAGAGATATCCATTCATCCAGAGTTTGATCCAGATTCGCAATTTGGATCCAGATCATGACCAAATTTTGGAAATCCTAGGTTCTTCTAAGGAAATATATTATGTTAAAATTTGAAAGGGCCAATAGTTTCTGAGCCCTGTGGACAGACAGACAGCAACAGACAGACAGGCAGGCAGGCAAACAGACAGACAGAACCCTGGTGGGGCGGAGCTAACAACTATTACAACACATGACCTTTGAACTCTGCACTCAAAATATAAATATTCCTGGTCATGGCTTTTAGGTTTTACGTGTTTGCCTGTGTTCCTCAGAATGGTATTTTAGCATATGTAGTATAACACCCAAAGATGCAGCTTGGGAATCCAAATATTTTGACCTTGATTTCTTTGACCCTTTACTGTTGCATATAATTGTGAAACCTATTGGTAGCTTCTCTACTGGAGTTGAGAAATATAGGATTGAAGATGAAGAAAATATTTTTTTAAACTTTATAGAGCAAGTCAATCTAGTGGTAACCTTTCAAAAATATTCTTTTCTTTAATGTTTAACAGTTTGTGACCATTAAATTCTTAATGTATGTTTACCAGTTTGTGACACATATCTATATCACAGATACAGATCTCCAAATTTCTGGATGAAGGGTCCAGCTGACCCCCAACATGTAAAGGTTGTGTCAAGCACTGGCTGGAAGCTGTTGCTGTCCATAAAGGTGTAATAATAAACAGTCACAGTCATTTCAAAATATTCAGAAACTTCATTGAACACTGATAAAAATTGAGTAATGCGTGTTAACTGTACTATCGATTGGTCTGTCAAACTAAATTCTATACACGAACATCAAAGATTAAAGTAAGATGGTTGGTCATGATAGTTTGAAATTTATCTTCCCATATCCTAATAATTGTAGATTTGTACATTCATTCTCACCGCGAGAATGAATGTACAAATTTTCAATTATTAGGATCGGGGCAAATGTATATCAGTTGCCTAGAGGATAGCTGGGGAAAATGTTAATCGCAAGGTCTGACTTAAACAACAAACTTCAACCGTCGGGCGGCCAATTACTGCATCAAGTGTCGGAGTGTCTGCGATGAAGTTGAGAAGCAGTAATGCCTCGAGGCGTTCCTCATGCATGGAGCTGCGAATGGTGGTTACGGTACGCTCCATCTTGGAGAAAAGTCGTTCTGCCTCTGCCGTGGTCACTGGTAGTGTAGCGAGCAACTGCAAAAGGAACATTGCTGTTTTTTTGTTGCCACTTGCGCTGCTACAGTTTACAGTTCGTATTCTGATTTAATGATGAGGGCAGGCCTCGTCAGGCTCCGAAAACGTGTCAGGGTAAATGCAGACTGCCTTCAGTTTAATCTAATCTCCATCTGCATCATCGAAGTGCATGAATGCTGGAACTGCACAAGAGAAGCTAGCGTCTTGCTGCTGCTTTGGGCCGAAGCGCAGTCGAAGGTCCTGTCGAATTTCGTCGAGGGCCGGGAAGAAGACATTAATGCGACTGTAGTCTTCCACAGAATCCTCTGATCCAAGTGATGCGGCAGCTCTATAAACAGATCTCGGAGCTGTTCGTGGTTTTGTCAGTTCGATCCCCAATAATTCTGCAACAGCTTTTGCATCTGAAGATTCTGGCAAATCGTTCAGGTGCTCTGAGTGAATCCAGTGATGCCAGCATGTCATCAACACCACTTATCGACCAAGTCACGGTCTGTCGTTTGCAGCAAGCGTGTAGTTGGTAACATTATACTGGATATGTTTTCCAGCACAACAAGCCCAATGATGGTTTCGGATCGGGAGATAGAATTGATCAGTGTATGTGCAGTCTTTCTCGCATCTGAGGATTGCCAGGTTGTCATCAGTGACAAGCTTTCCATCACAAACCGCAACAAACTTCGAAAGCACACAATAGATGTATGCCGCTCAATAAATCGTGTGGTGCAC
>CM067362.1:37723062-37827993 GCA_034401795.1 Chaetoderma sp. LZ-2023a | reverse complement strand
ACGACACGACGATGTTTGTAGTGAAAACACGCATGCCTCCAGTTTTCGTTATTTCGTCATTTTGTTTTAAAGCTGAAGTATCATCAAGTTCAAGTTCAAGATTATTTATTTAGGGTAGCAAAAAGCATTGGCATCATTCGCAGACTGAAACCCTATCTAACACCTAATATTATTAAAACCCTGTACTGCACAATGATACTTCCTCACATCACCTACTGCAATGCTATCTGGACTAATACATCTCAAGCTAGACTAAAAAAACTAAAATCTCTGCAAAAGCAATCTATTAAACTATTTTCACAAACAGCAGGTGGCCAGGATATCTTTTAAATCAGAAAAGGTCTTAAAACTTGAGGACATAGGAGGGCTCCAACTATACACAATCTTAAGGGACTTCCACAATGGCAACTTACCCTCATCCTTATCTAACATTTTTATGCTCAATACACAATTGCATCCTCACAACACAAGAACAAGAGATAACCTCCATTCAACACACCACCAAACAAAAGCAGCACAACAAAAACCCTCATACAAAGCAATTCAGTTATGGATAATACAGACACAAACACACGCACAGCCATCATAAAAGCTACAGTACTTTTAGTCTCTATGAAGAGCCGCAGTCTACAACTGCGTCTCTAACATCTGCCTATCGATTCCTGTCTGGATTTTCCGCCGAAACGGCCCATATTTAACACGCCTGTTTTTATACGAAAACTGGATATACGTGCGAATCGAACTATGCAGTCAATAAAAACATATCGGCAACATCAGATTGCCTTAAATAGTTTAGTGAATTATTCTCTTTAAACCATTCAGTCTTCGTTTTATTCAAAGTAAACAACAGGCACGTTTGTCTGCGCGTACATTCTGCTTTTTTCGTATCTTCTCGCTTCGGTTTGACGACTCACGTCACGAGCGAGTCCGCGCTAAAACACGGATCACGTATTGCGGTGCCGGACGGCGCCCGATTGTAGATTGAACAATCTACGAGGATTTTTAGGAAAAGGTCTGATTGAAGATATTTTCTTGTAAAATTGTTTAATAAATAAAATTAATAATATTAATTATATTAGTAATAATCATAATAATAATCACCATAATAATAAGAATAAGAACAATAATAATAATAATAATAATAATAATAATAATAATGAATATTTTTTTAAAAGGAAATAAAAGAAAAAAAAAGTAATAATAATAATAATACTAATAATAATACTAATACTAATAATAATAATAATATTAATAATAATAATAATAATGAATATTCAAAAAAGTAAAAAAATTATTCAGAATAATAATAATAAGAATATTAAGAATAATAATAATATTAAGAATAATAATACTAATATTAACAATAATAATAAAAAAAAATTTTAAATTTAAATAAGTAAATACATAATAATAATAATAATAATAATAATAATAATAATAATAATAATGAATATTTTTTAAAAAGGAAATAAAAGAAAAAGAAATTAATAATAATAATAAGAAGAAGAAGAAGAAGAAGAAGAAGAAGAAGAAGAAGAGAAGAAGACTTTTCATATACTTTATTAATTACGAATATTACAACTGCGCATGAATATAAATTATTGTAATGCCGTTGCTAAAGAATCAGTCCAAAAGCAAAATAATAACTACCTTTAGAACAATTTGAAAAAATAGGAATATCTTACTGCTAATAAAATCAGTTAATGAGGATGATGGCATAAATATACAGCATAAAATCCATTGCAAAACATCAAATATAGTTTTAAAATGGGGTTTTTTAAAAGCAAAACATTCACCACCATCACAGAGACATAATACAGAAATATAAAAGGTGATGACAGACAACATGAAATGCCATTGAATTTTAGAATAGTGTCCTCAATGCTGCAGATAAAATTGTCAAAAGCCAAAAATGCTCAAACTTCTCTAATAAATCGTTTTCTTTGTGATATTGATATTCAATAGTAATACGAGACCTTAATCTAGAAATGCATTCTCGAAGAGGGTCCGTTCGACTGTAGCCATCCATCAGGCATTGGCGAGTTACATAAGTCGCCATTTTGGCATTAGCTATAATCCAGTTAGATAGACGGTGTCTAATTTTTCGTTCAGATTTTGACGGGCAATGAGGACATGGAAATCCTTTTTATATAATGTTCATGCTTAAATTCATCAACATCTAACAAATATAAAACAGATCTTCTAATGGCTAAAAGTAAAGGTTCCAGACGTGAGCAGGTTATGAAAAAAGTGAGCCAAACCTCCCTTTCCCCCGCAGTATGCACACGCATCAATAACACAATAGCCAGCTTTAAAAAGAAACACACCTGTATTTAGGGCTCCATGAAAAACTTTCCATGACAAGTCGCCTTCATAATATGTACAAGGATATTCATAAAAACATAGACAGCAATCTGTGGATGTGACTTCAAGAGCTAAAGGATCTGACCATATGTTACTCGCATGTTTATGCAGGACGTTCCAATAACATTTCAATAAGGACAGTTTGTACACACCTTTTTGCAGCGTGTCGGTACACATACAGTAAAAAACAGACTCTTCATCAAAATTGCATGATAGTTCATATATATACACTGACCTGGGGGATATCAATAGGACGATCTAATAGAGAAAGCCATTCAGTTGGCAAGCTATTCCAGATAATGCTTAAATTAGCACTTAGTAGCTCGCATAGAAGAAGAAGAAGAAGAGAAAGAAGTAAAAATAAATAATAATAATTGGATGTTAAAAAAAAAAAATAATAATAATAATAACAATAATAATAATAATAAAAATAATAATAATAATAATTATTAATAATAATAATAATAATAATAATATTCAGGAATATTTAGTAAAAATTAAATGAAAGGAAAAAAAAAGTAATAATAATAAAAATAAGAAGAAGAAGAAGAAAAATAACTATACTAATTTGATGTTAAAGAATAAAAAATAAAATAATAATAATAATAATAATACTAATAATTATTATTATTATTATTAATAAATATAATAATAATAATAATAATAATAATAATAATAATAATAATAATATGAACAAGAAGAAGAAGCGGAAGAAGAAGACGAAGAAGAAGAAGAAGAAGAAAGAGAAGACGAACAACAAGAAGAAAAATAATAAGTATAGTAAATAAGAATAATGTGATTTAAAAAAAATAAAAAAAATAAAAAATTATAATAATAATAATAAGAATAAGAAGAAGAAGAAGAATAAGAAGAAGGAGGAGGAGGAGGAGAAGAAAATAGTGAAGAAGAATAAATAAGAATAATTTTATGTAAAAAAAAATTTAAATAAATAATAATAATAATAATAATGATACTAATAATAATAATAATAATAATAATAATAATAATAATAATAATAATAATAATAATATTTCCTGAATGATTTGATTTAACAAAAAATAAATAAATAACTAATAATAATAATAAGAAGAAGAAGAAGAAGAAGAAGAAGAAGAAGAAGAAGAAAAAAAATAACTAATAATAATTTGATGTTAAAGAATAAAAAATTAAATAATAATAATAATAATAATAATAATAATAATAATAATTATTAATAATAATAATAATAATAATAATAATAATAATATGAAGAAGAAGAAGAAGAAGTGGAAGAAGAAAGAGAAGACGAACAAGAAGAAGAAAAATAATAAGTATAGTAAATAAGAATAATTTGATTTTAAAAAAAATGAATAAAATAAAACATGATAATAATAATAAGATAATAAGAAGAAGAAGAAGAAGGAGGGAGGAGGAGGAGGATGAGGAGCAGAAAATAGTGAAGAAGAATAAATAAGAATAATTCTATTTAAAACAAAAATGTAAATAAATAATAATAATAATAATAATAATGATACTAATAATAATAATAATAATAATAATAATAATAATAATAATAATATATTTCTGAATGATTTGATTTAAGAAAAAATAAATAAATAACTAATAATAATAAAAATAATAATAATAATAATAAGAAGAAGAAGAAGAAGAAGAAGAAGAAGAAGAAGAAGAAGAAGAAGAAGAGGAAAAAGAAAAAGAAGATGTATATTAAATAATAATTATAATAATAATAAAAATCTTAAAAATTTGAATTTAAAATACAAAAATAAGAAGAAGAAATACACAAAATACAAATAAAATAATAATAAGAATAAGAGTAATAATAACATTATAGAATAATAAGAATAATAAGAATAATAGTAATAATTCTGATGGTATACTGGTAAGCAGAAACTTGTATCGAATTGGTGTCAGATATCTTTGTTGAATGATATCTTTGCTTGCTGTGGTAGACCTTTGTAGAACAGAATAAGACAGCTTTGTGTCCTTCTGTCTGTTAATACAGGAATCCAGTATGCCAGTCAAGTATATGATGTCATAATCAATTACGTCACATGTGGGTTGGTGTCACAATCAGATTAGACTTAAAATGAAACCCATATCTCAGTTGGTCATATACCCTTAATAATCCACAAAGTTGTACAAACTGTATGTATTACTATTTAATAACCGTTCCACTTTAAACTAATTTGACTTGCCATTGTTGGTGCCACAGCACACAGTTAATTAGTTTCAAAATAGACAACAGCTGACCTGTATGAAATTGAGATTCCGGGAGTTCACGGTTCGATTGATCACAAGACGAATAACGTGTGTGCGAAGCTTAGCTAGAGATGTATGTGGCATAGCTAAAACTTGATCATCCATTATCATGTAGAGATGTGGCCAGCAAACTCGTAATATAGCATGTATGCTTGTATTACATTGTGATGAACTATTGATTTAATAATACGATGGATGCTGCTAGTCCGAGTTTCCAGATTCTTCCCTATAAAATGTTCTGTATGCCAGGTGTTGTGCGAGTTTCAAGACTCTGCCCTATAAAGGTTCTGTGTGCTGACTCTGCCCTTAGAGGTTGTGTGTGTGTGTGTCAGGTGTTGTGCGGGTTTTCTGATTGTGCCCTATAAAGGTTCTGTGTGCCAGGTGTAGTCCGAGTTTTCTGATTCTGTACTCTGAAGGTTCTGTGTGCCATGTGTAGTCCGAGCTTTCTGATTATGCACTATGAAAGTCCTGTGTGTCAGGTGTGTGACGACGGCTGCTATCATATGATCGTAAGATCATATGATCGTAAGATCATACATAACAATCACGTTAGCTTATGCCACCCGCAACATATTTGAACTCCAAATCCGCTACAATATAGGTAGACAGATTGTTATTCAGTCTTGCATGCTTTCTGGTTGATTTAATGAAATAAATTACTTCATGTCAATTATAAAAGCGTAGGGGATATTCGTAATTGAGATTTACATTTATACAAAATTTATATCAGTTAGAATTAAGATAATTAATTGTATTTGTTATTATGATTAGGTTATAATCAATGTAGATTTCATTATTTATAAAATGTATGGAGTCTCTTTGAGCAGTTATGTAGGAGTTACAAATCAACATGTTGTATATCCGCGTGATCCAGACGGGTCACAATACATTGTGTTCATGTGTTAAAATCTTCGCCTCGACAAGCATTCGGTGGTTGAAATATAAAAATGAGTTTATCAGCAGTCCTCATACAGATTCGTAAATAGATATGGGCGCCATCTCAGTTTAGGGCCCATTACCAGTTAATTTACGTTTGTCCAGTCAATATACGTTTTGATTTGTGGGCACAATATGAACTTTCATCCAAGAATCTCTGCATGACTTTGGGTTATTAATATCAGCTATAGCCAGGTCTCCAGCTGCTGGTAATATCATCTGTAGCCAGGTCTCCAGCTCCTGGTAATATCATCTGTAGCCAGGTCTCCAGCTGATGGTAATATCATTCGTAATCAGGTCTCCAGCTGCTAGTAGTATCATCCATGGCCAGATTGGCAGCTTCTAATAATATCGTGCATAACCAGGTTTCCAGCTCCTGGTCATCATTAACTATCACCAGATAACCAGCTCCTGGTTAACGTGGTTGTGGGTCAGATAACCAGCTCCTGGCCATTCGCTAATCCATCACATCTTTAGCTTCTGGCGGCCCGTGGCCAGGCCTATTCAGCATTTCAGATCCACCTACATTATAAGATAAATTCGTTTATATTTTTGTGTTACGCGTTCGTCTCGGTGCACCCACATCTTTCCATCGTCTTCAATACGATATCAGAATTCGTATTGTGATCATTCGTCCGCAGGACCCTTTCGTCTTCAAGCAACAAAGAAATGACTGTTTCCATTGAGCATTTACAACAGCTATACTACATTCAGGTCGTATATTGTTGATTTATTATATGAAATTTTTTTATTAATTGTTGTCATAACTATTAACACATTAATTAGATTAATAGTTTCAAGGTTAAATTCTGAACCAAGAACCGTTAAGTCTTAATTTTATGGACATGCTGCCATAAACTCTGGGGATTATCCGATGCTCAATATCCATCCCAGGTTGTAAATGATTCAGTAGTCGATAGTGGTGTTATGGATCAGATCGAATGGGGATCAGTTTCAAGTTGGATAGTGGATGTACCCGGATCTCATCTTACATTAATTTTGAGCATTTATGATTTCTGAAGTGAACTAAATCGTCTGTGATATTCTTTGATGATTGATATAAATGACATCGGATCGAAAAATCGATATCAAAACTCAAAGAAAGAGCAGGGATTGGATCAACCAGGATCAATCCGTTGGATCGATAATGGTCGTTTCGATCTAGATATGACTTCAAGGATTAGAGTTCTTGTTTTGGGTCCAATTAGTTTATGAATATTAAACGTAAGACATTGAGGGTTTCAGTAGTTATAATTTTGAAATCCTGCTTCAAAATAATCATTTTTATATTCATATAATATATCAATTGTAACAATCATGTCAACTGTACAATGCTGCTATAATTTTACAACAGATCAGAAAGTAGGCAAGAATGAATGAATATTATTTGTCAAATCTGTCTTTGTTTATTTCCTCTTAATTACCACCATATTGTGAATCAATAGGTTAAAGTTCAAATGCTAATGCAGATTACTCTTCCATACGTCGAGCCAAGATAAGGAAGTGTTGGAATTCACCTCAAATCGGTCCCATAAGCTTTCCTTCGAATAAAATGGTTAAGCATTGATAATGGAAATCATTTAGATACCCCTAGACTTCTATTCTATCGTGTTTATTTTGGGTTACGCATTTTGGCAAATTAAATTATCAGGTAATCATTTGATTAATGACGTCATAATCATTACTGAGGTTTTGTCTTTTGGATAAAACCCATGGGTGTTTCACATCGTATAGTAATCTAATCCACGCCAACGTCAGGTAATTCCCTTACAGGTGTAGTTCGAGTTATACTTACATCTGGTCTGAGTTTCCTCCTCTCCTCCGCACACACCACCCACACTCTTTTGGACACTTTCGTATAACTATGCTATGGTAACTAGCTTTTGGGGCGAGCTGATGGTAATTTGTGTAAATCCGTGTCATTATGAGAATATACTTTAGCTAACCACCATCAAGTGTGACAAAACAGATGTCCATTTTCATAACCATATGAACAGTTGGTAGTAAGTGGGGGGCCTTTTCCCCCCCCCCCCCCCCCACCGGTTTTTATCTCCCTCATAGTGAATCCACATAGCCACGTCAATATTTCATTCCCTCGGTACAAGTACGTTACTACACCCATGCTTTTAATCAAACAATCATATTAATGACATATTATACCTCTGTCTTGAAGCTGAAGAAGTCCGCCAAATGTAAGAATTGTATGTCTTTGCTGGATTTAATGTTTAAGCAACATTATGTTGAATATTTTGAAAGTAATTCGAATGGACACTGTTGCTGCCATAGCCAGCAATATTTGAAGAGTAACACCCCGTCAATTCTTACAAAAATTCAACAGATACATGTATCTTTACTTTAAAAAGGGATCAGGATAATTATGAGTTCAAAGTATATAAATCTATCATTACACACGCAAAAACCTGTAAAAAGTTTAGCTATAAATTGGAAGGAGATTATAATGTGGTAAATGCAGATTTGAAGTGGTCAATGCCAATTAGCAGCGGTTACAATTAATCCCAGCATTAATTTACATATGTTCATATTGGGAATTGGCTCGATCATCATAATTTTTTTTTTGTGTACCAAACTTATTTGACATGCAAATTGACTAGAAAATGTATATCCTACGAGTTAAACAATCTTCTCATATATAGCAGATTCATGCTTTACATCAAAGCATTTGTGTGGTCATTTATCCAAATGAGTAATTATTAGAAAAATGTATATATTTTTACAATCAAAATAATTTAATTATGTATCCTTCATAATGTAGGAGATCACTCCTCAGAGCATCACATTTTTGGTAATTCCAGGAGAGCACGCCTGGATCCCCCATATTGTGAGAGGCGGCCGTTGACAAATGATTTCATTTGTTATTGATGTGCGGCAGTCAGCTTTCTGTTCTAGATCCGCCCGTACTAGTAGTAGTAGTAGTAGTAGTAGTAGTAGTAGTAGTAGTAGTAGTAGTAGTAGTAGCAGCAGCCGTAGAAATAGTTTATGTATTATTGTCAATCAGTAAATCTATGAACCCTGTCATGGACGACTTGCTGGCATTAGGATATAGCTTAGTCGTCATCTGGAATTTAATTTTTATCTTTTTAAATTATCAACATGAAGGTGTTTGAACCCAGTCAAGTCTTCTGCACCTTTCACTTTGCGTTTTAGATGTGTGTGTTCTATACTGATTCACCTTCCAGATGACCAAAATACACCGCATTGAACCACCTGTGACAACAACACGAATTCACGGGAACTGATGGTGCACATTCCAGCTATTGTTGGAGTCACGTGCAGCAGCAGTGGTTTTTGTTGTTTTAATGATGATGATGATGATGATGATGATGATGATAATGATGGTGATGGTGATGATTGTTGTTGCTGTTGTTGTTGTTGTTATTGTTGTTGTGTTGGTGGTGGTGGTGGTGTTGGTGGTGGTTGTGGTGGCGCAGTATAGCATATAATTCCAACAGGGAACATGAGGACTTTTGGATAATAACAAGCAGCAATAATGTTAATGATAGACAAAAATGATTTAATCACTTTACAGGATTATGATATATGTGCTTTGTTACGTGTATTAAAATATTAGAATTATTAGGCCACTTTATTATTTATTATTGCAGTCTCACCTAATTGGTAACAACCACTTAATATATATACAATTAAAAAGTCAAAATTGTATACTTTTATAGTCTTAAATTGTCTGCGTAGATGTAAGGAAAGGAAAAATTTCGTAACATATGACAATTTCATTACATATTAATTAATAACTTTTTTGTTTCTTAAATTTAATTCGACACAAGATTCCTTAATTCAACTTTGCTATTAAAATTGTATAATAATCTTTACTGAAGGAAATCATCATATTTTAAGACTTGTCTGATTTCATTACATTGAGGTACAATAATTAAGCCTATAAAATTCTACAATTGTAAAAATTTATTTACACGCATTCTGATGTGCACGCTTGTGTAATTATAACAGTTTGTAAATTAACAAATATGCATTAAGTGAGTCAGTCTCTTCAACAGTAAACACTCCATTTTAACAATTGTCTTAAATACATCTGCTTTACATCTTGTTAGACCTAAATCTGAGTAAGCGAATTGTGCAGACATATATATTTTGCTTCAGTATAAATGCTACATTAATAAAATCTATCGTGCATAACTCAATATAAATATCATTATTGTAATCTTGAAAATAGTCATTAGGTGCCCCACAAACTAATTAAACAACACATTTTATATACATTTGATAACATAAATAGACATATTGGTAAACGCAAAGACATTTGCATTTGAATACATAAAAAATAGATAAAAATTGTTAATGATTTACTGAACAATTTGTATCTGTTTTGAGGTCTGGATAATTTAACTCTTGGAACACTGAATGTTCATTTTCCCAAATTCAAATACATTTCAGAGGTTATTTGGTGTGCAGTCATGGAGAACTTTTATTTAGACTGTTTGCTGTCTAATATGACAGCAATAGATCAACAAAGGTAATTTTTAATGTACACGCGTCTTTCTTCTATTGACTTCTATTAACAAGTCCATTTGGCATTAGTGTGATAAATGACTATATTGTAGCCATAATATGTGTGATATTTAAAAAATCTAAATAAAAACAAACAATATTAGATTCTATCTGTAAAAATTGTTATACTTTCTAATTTGCTTTTTCATAATGAATTCATGCTGTAATGTGATAAATTGTGCAAACATAACTTATGATAATTATCACGACTCAATCTATCTAAAACTAGCTAGCCAACACCACATTCTAATAACTGTATAGCAAAGCTGCCATACGCAGCACCAAATACCAATACAATTGTTTTCAAAATATTCATAAAGATTTGCCATAAATCATAAAGGCTTGTGTATGTACAGCACAGATTGTCTATATGATCAAACTATTCAGTGAAGTAATTTTACTCATATCGGATGTGATTATAAGTGCCAATGTCTTTCAGTGAGAATGTATATCTGAACGGATTGGGTTGAAGTGATAAAATTACACTCCAGGGTGTTGTGTCTGGCATGCATGGATCTAAGCAGTGATTAACCTAATTTTGTCAATAATACATGCCAGATGCAACAAATTCTTGATGATTTAAGAAATATTCGGTTAAGTATTTTAAATTAAGTTATCATGATTAAACTCAAAATATGTTCAAGATGTTCAACAGCTTTCATGCATGGTTGCCTTGAAGATGTGACTTAAAGTGTCACATCAGTTAAAGGGTTAACTGCCTAAATCGCCCCAATAACAAGTTATGCTGAAGAATATACATTTGACAATTTTGGGCTTGAAAACTATTTGATCCTGTATGAAAAATTACAGTTAGTCTAATCATGTACATATTTACAAAATATTAATTAGAATTAATTATAGATGCTATTTAACCATTTGACTCTTGTAATTTCTTTAAATGTCAATTCGAATGTAACTATGCATGCAAGCTGTTGACTATCTTACACTTATTTTTAATTGAATCTGTTGATGTCTTAGGCTGGAACATCTTATTGTGAAATAAATTTCAAAATAATCACAAAATTATCATTGAATGAGGTAAACGTGATTTCACAATGAAAGTTAAGAAAATCGATTGAGCAACATAGGTGGTATGATGTGAGTTTAGTGAGTTAGGACAAGTGTGATTTATAAGTGAGATGTTGGTGTTTTTTTGTAAATTTAATAGAAAACAAATTGATGTTATCATAGCAATAACAGTTCATTTTTTTAATTCAAACTATACAAATCAGCATTGAATGATTTGATATTTTAAAACATTGCACAGAGTATAATATTTATGATCAAGAATGTCCATTTGAGAGCAATCTGATGATAAGGTATTGGTTCCTAAACGTGAAGTTACTTTCAGTCTTCTCATGTTCAAACTAAGATGTTTTAGCTTCATGAATGTGTATAGCTTTTAAACTGTCAATGCTAAGATATTCATTGTTCAAATCTTCTTTCTTGACAACATGCATATACCAAGCAATTAAACATCTGACTATCAGTTATGATAACCCCTGTGCTAGCATACCATTGGTTATTCTCAATTAAGTTTAATACTTTTTAATGAGTTTTCATGAAAGCATGTGCTGCATAACCAATAACAGCTTCATGGCAAGGTGTCTGAGCTTAAACGCGACCGTGACCGGGAATGGAACCCACTACCGACGAAAGCCAGACCTGAATGTCTGTAATTCAATAGTGTATGTATTACACTCGATCTGTGATCCGTTATGCATATGCGAATATACATTTGTTTCTTAATACGAGTTTAACTTAAATTTGTATATGTAATTGTTTAATATTTTGAAAACAATCTACGGGAAAGATGCTGCTGCCAGGTACATGCTATAATACAGTGCTCTTCTGTTTAACCCATTTCATCCAAAAAATCATGATATGTATATCTGATATCAATATTATAGCAATCAAAATAATTGGAAATAATTTCAAATAATATTTTAGAATAATATTTGTATTTGCCTTTGAATAAAGTTGAAAGTATTGCTTTTGTATTTGCATTCTCTTTGCATAAGAAATGCATGAAATCCTGTCTCAGTGAGAAAGTACATGTACCCGAAAAGCAGGTTTTCCATCCAATGACATACCTATTGTCATGGGCTGACGTAAAAATCATACAACCATGGAGGCCAGTTTTCCTGCGTTTCAGGTATATGTACTCCATCACTCTCTGAAATGTCGTGTATATGTACTCACTCACTCTCACTGTTCATGTATATGTGTTAATCATAATGTTCAATCAGTAAATCTTTTCAATGATACCATTATAAATGCATGGTTGGAATGCCGAACTCAAAACATAAATTCAGGGTTCCATTGGTTAACAATTGTGAAGTAGTTTCATTTTCCTTTAAATACATTTGAAACTATTTTATAACAAACTTGAACTATGCAAGAATGACATAAATGAAACATGGAAAATAATTAAATCACTTTTGAATAAAAATAACCACAAAGTGCAACAAACACAATTTCTTTATAATACCAAGATAATAACTGATGATTTAGAAATTGCAACAGGATTCAATGACTATTTTGCTAATATAGGTCCAACACTTTCAGATAAAATCAATTCAACATTCTCTAATAAATATAGTGATTATCTCACAGGCGACTATCAATTCTCTTTTTTCGCTAACCCGGTCACAAATGAAGAGCCTTTTATCATTCTTAACAAACTAAATCCTGCAAAAAGTGCTGGCTTGGATGGTTTCAAGTGGAGTATTTTCAAACACTGCACGTTAGCGCTACTAATACCCCTTAACCACATGTGTAACTTATCTTTCACTCAAGGCATATTTCCATCAAAGTTAAAAGCAGCACGAGTAACACCTATATACAGAGCAAAGGATTCATCTGATTTCACAAACTATAGACCTGTCTCAATACTTCCACTTTTCTCCATATTAATGGAACGACTTATGTACAATCGGCTTATCAGCTACTTAGATAAAAAGTCAATCCTCTATACATCACAATACGGATTCCGTGAGGGTGCTGGGGGTGTGGTAAGGGGTGGTCTCCTCTTGACCCGCGAATTGAAATATTTTCTGTTTGAAATTTAAACTGTTTATGTGGATCAAGGGCCAAAGGGTTAATAAAGAAGTAGTAAATGTAATGTCTGAGGGTTAATAAAGAAGTAGTAAATGTAATGTCTGAATTTATAATTGTTTGTGTAAGTACTGTCTTGTCTCATTTATATATATCTGTATATATGTGTGTAAGGTGTCCCCCATAACAATAGGCACTGCCTTGGGCGGACAACCTGGTATGATTTGTGAATTCGTTTACCTTGGAGTTATTGAATAAATAATCTTGAATCTTGAATCTTATCTTTCCACACATATTCGATGTGCGCAGTTTTAGACATGCATCAAGACGCAGAGAAAATAGTCAGATATTCTATTAAAAATAACCAAGTTTAACACCTTACGCATTTATAATCGAATTTCGCAATCATCTGCCCAGTAATTCAACAATACAAACCATCGTTTATTTCTTTTATTTCTGTGTGTTTAGTTGTTTGTAATTGTACACGTTCTTTTCGCTAACTCATTGGCTGTTTCACTGCATATCTGTAATGCTTATTAGAAATTAAACAAGTTAGACATTTTTTATTATATACTTCGTTTAATTGACCGACTGCTGCAGACTGTGTCTAATTGGATTTAGTTTGGGATAATCAGCCGGAGCGCATATCCAGAATGATTCAGTCACTCAAGCCAGTTTTCTATGTCGAATTTTCTGTCACGCGGCGCTAATTACGACTGGTTGATTTTTATGTTGAACTAGTACTCTGTCATCTTCAGGCAGATTTAGCTGGCCTGGCACATGAGAAGTTCGACTTATACATCGGGCCTACATCAATCAGTTCGCCAGTCACAAAAGCTTATGCCAGGCTGTAGTTACACGATTATTACTACACAATGATCAAACTTGGTGTATGCATGTAGTGTAAGCCTAATGTACGCAGCGTATCACAAGTAGGCCATGATGTCACCAGCGTGGTCTACGTTTCACACTTCAAACGGTGCTACATTGGTGTCTCATGAGATCTTCAATACAAGATCTTTAATAGAGTGATATGTGTAAATATTGTCCATTTGCGTATTAATTTCAACTTTACTGTAATGATAAAGAGAATTCCAAAAAACGGAGTGACAAAATAACTTATCTTACGAAGTACGAAGACATGCCTCTATTTTAATATTGCCGCACCTATCAAGATTCTATCAACATTGATTTTATATAAATTATACCAAAAGTATCAGTTGGCGTGTTGACCATTTATTATTTGTGTCTCCATTCAATGCGATGATCAATTGTGTTGATGAATATTAATCATATCTTAATATTATAAATTTTGTATACCAAGAGAGATGGCAATACTGGTTACTTTCATTGGACACATACAATTTGCTTTACATATGTTGCAACATTTGCAAAAGCTACATGCACACGCATCTTGGCAGTCATTCATACACAGGTCTCTCGGCTGTTCATATTTGGCCATCCCTTTTATAGCCAGAGCATTAAGTATTTCCCCCCTTACACAATTATAATCTTTATTAATCACCTTCACAGATTTAATCATACCAGCTTCAGTGATATTTTTCGCCAGACTCCTGCCATATGCATAACAGATAGCGTACGCTGGTTTGCCATCTCTGCCTGCTCGACCAGTCTCCTGCCAATAATCTAAATGACATTTTGGCACACCCCAGTGAACAATAAGTCTAATATTCGGAATTTGTATTCCCATACCGAACGCAATTGTTGAAATTAAACATCTTATTTCACTATCTGGGTGATGTATCGAATTTAAAATTCGCTCCTCTGAGTCTTTATCAATCGATTTATGAAACATTTCTATAATACCTGACGTAACACCATGTCTCAGCAGGCCATCCTTAATGAACACATATATTCCAGACACATTGTTGATTGACCTGGTAAATGAGAGAAAATAAAAATAAAAATCATAGTTTGCAAGTCATTGACCTCCTCTTTTTGGGCATGTATTAATTTTAGTGTATATTCATGTAATTTTATACACGGATCATGATCAAATTTGTGTACACCTATTGCCACCTAACAACTGTTCTTTTATGTTTTCATAAAATCTGACCATTTGTTTCCAACATATCCATAAACCACGAGTCATGTCAAATCGGATCAACTTTCTTTATCCATGATCACTGACACAATCTGGATCTCCTCTGAAACATTAACCAATTTGTTTGTGTTTAACTGGGAACACATTTTGATTATTTAATTACTTTATATACAACTTCCGAAGTACTCACGCAGACGTGCATGCAGGCGCATACACATGCCCGCACACACGGATGCGATTGCCATACCATATACACATAGTTTAGTCAAAATATGACTGAACATGTAATAAGTAATAACTTATATAATACCCTTAATCTAACGCAGATGCACATAGGCCATGGTGTTCTGCTTGTTTGTGAAAACTTTTTTCGATTACAGTCGTTGTTAGATCAGATAAGACGTCTCTTTATATCTTTCAATGATCAAACTATTATATGACATCTCTATGATATATTAAATGATTTTTGGTGTATTTTGACACTCATTGAGTTGGACACCATTGATACTCTAGGGCCGCAATCTATTTCAGTCAAACTAATTACCAATAGTCGACATATCTTCTGTCTTATAGACCAATATATATATATATATATATATATATATAAGTAGAAGGGCGACGTTGTAGGCGTCTGTGATGATTGGACTAGAGTGTAATGACTTCTTATCATTTAATGAAAGGCCACTCCCACAGGACCATATATGGGCATGAGACGTGACTTAGATTATTATGGAAATGATTTGATGTCATCAATCACTCGTCCAATCAGCAAACAGCTGCATATATCTTCACTGTTTTGCTGCCGTAGAGGTGTAGGCATGTGCTGATAGACTAGGCACATTTTCCTGAATAATTTATATTTATGAAACAGGAGGCATTTGTGTGGAAACGTTGGGAAATATGTTTGATAACATAATTAGAACGTGCTAATCCAAATATGCTGTTTAACAACCTGAATTCCTACAGGGAGGGGAACAAAAGGTTAATTCCAAAGGACACCACCATACCAAAAGATTTTCACCAAAAATATACCATGTATAAATACAAATAAATAAAACAATGGCTATATATGTTAATAAAGGCACTAATTTAATGAATGCAACATATCTAAACTTACATTTTAGAACTTAGATGATGACTTTTAATCAAGTATATCGAAATCAATGTTAACCGTTTAATCCCCGGAATACCAGGAACTCAAATTCAAGATCTACTTTCAGTGAAATTGGTTTCCAAATATTCAACAGCTTAGATCTTGAAAATAACCTTAATTCATAATTGTTGACATTGTTCAAATTAAAACCTTTGAATGAAAAGCGTGATATATGAAAACATATTTACAATTTAAAAAAATTAAGTTATATATATTGAAACTAACTTGCTTGGAAACTGTTGCTATCTATAGCAGCAATAGTTTCAATGAAATTTGTTTCAAAATATTCAACAGCTTATTGTTTACATAACATAATTTTTGTTAAATTGTAAATCACTTGTCATATATCTTGCTTTTCATTCAAATGTTTTAATTAGAACAGGTCTATGATTTTATAGTCTTGCGTGATCAACGTTCTTCAAAGAGACAAATCGTATTAGTGCCCATACATTTTCTTGACATCGCCATCTCTGGGATAACTGATAATTCTGATTCAAGTATTCCAATTTATAAGTCATGTGAAGGTCACTTTCTGTAAATGTTACACATAGCATTAAAATTTAGATCAGACATACTCTCATAGGCTGCATACACAAGGTTAAATATAAGTGAAGGCGAAGCACAATCAACAGACATTACCTTCTTGCTCAAGTGACAGAATGAACACCCTAAAATAAGCTGGACAAGTTTTATCCACATTATGCACATGGCAGCACATGAAACTGACACCTTGAATACAGTTGTCAACTTGTCAAAAGAATCATCCATGTATAAAATTCACGTGAACAGAAACATGTATTACTTTCTGTTAATCAGACACTCTTTCCGCAGCTTATGCAGCTAAAATTGACAGTAGCAGAATATAATCATGTGCTGATCTCACACTTGTATTGTCTGCATATATCCACGAATTTCCTGAAAGTAACAGGTCAACATATGTAGGATTCCGGACTGTCCCAGGTATGGATTGAAAGTCGGGGTGTAGGTCAAACTATGATTGAACATGTAATGGCTGGAAAGGACTATGACTAAGGAACTCGCACTGATAATATGACTTTACAGGCAAGGTGATCATTATGTCTACCCAAACTACTAGCCTACAAAATACCTCCAGGAATATGGCATGCAGTGCCTCCTAAGCGATGCACATTAAGATACAGTTGATGACAGTGAGGAGATTATCTCATTCTTATCCTTGGCATGATTTCATTAGCAAATGGCCGCATTTTTGCTAAGCAGCACAACCAACAATTATCATTTCCTGTTCTGGTGGCAGTACATGGATATGGTTTGTATCCTTGTGATCTCCATTCGAGCACAGAGAGATTTGAATCTGTATGCATTCAGACAAATACATCTTTTTTCACAGATATGATCATACAAACTATGTGAGATGGGGATTCATATATCTATCCGAAATGTTCCAGCTTCTCCACTCGGTGCTTCAACACTTCCAACAAGCCAACCTTGTTGTAACAGGCTCTGAAGGCAGGTTTAATCAAGTTTCTCCTGATCACAGCCATGAGAGGGTAAACAGCATCGGAAAGAGGAGTGGATAAATTGTTGTAATCGTCAAAACGGATACAGCACTCAGCAGATGTGCTCTTTCAAACAATTTACGAGCCCAGATTGCAGGCCAAACAAGAATAATGTTTGCCATTGTGTTGGATGGCCGGATGGCATGCAATGAATCAACTCTATCACGAAAACGACGTGATCATGATGATGAAGCTAAAGTGAGATTGATTCTAGAGGGATTCCACTTCTTCTCTTTAAACTTATCCATTGATAAGACACTACACAATATTGTAACAATGGATATGGCTACATGGGAGATTCAAGCACCTCTGCACAGCGCTGAATGAGTGGGTCAGGAGCAATTGAATGATTTTGTTAGAGAAAGACTAATGGTGAGAACAGAGGAGCAGATGCATTGAAAAATCGACAATCCACTAAAGAAAACAATGGCTTTAACCTTTGTATCTCTTTATATGGTACATAAACAAACAAAATCAAAAGACAAGGAAGTCCCCTTAAAAGCTCAGCGGAATATTTTCCAACGCTTAATCATAGCCTATGAAGCTGGACGATCTGGGGAACTTCCAAAAGTCCTTAAACCTGAATTGATGCCATTGCCAGTCGCACTCACAGAGCTGAATGGACTTCTCAGAGGTGGAAACAAATAAGTCCTTGCAGATATCTTAACAATTGATATCCAATGTCCTCCAGAAATATCATTAGAAGGGACGGCATGGCTGGTGATCGGTGGCCGAGCACGTGTGGTAGCCCTCAGGAAGCCACATGGTATTAACACATCTGGTGAGCTTGCTGACAATTTCTTTAAATCTGTACTCCAGAGTGGACACAACTGCAACAGACGTGATATCACATTTGATAGATATAATTCAGAACACATCAAAGGAGGGACAAGACTGAAATGATCCAAAGGACTCACGCCAATTTGGATATTTTTTTTCAGGACTGAATTATTCTACTTTCAAATAACTGGCTTAATTTATTGGCTCTGTCAGACAATAATGCTGATATTGCTTGCTTCCTTTCTGAACAAATATTACTTCAAGCATGTAATAACAAGACCATCGTCGTTTATGGCAGATTCAAAGAAGAGGGCATGGTTAGCTTTTCGGATCCAATGGTAGACACTAGAGCATTGGAAGTCTAACATTAGGAGGCTGATACAAGAATTGTCATACACTGCATGCATACCAAAGCTAGCTCTGTCATTGTGTCAGCGTGGGACACCGATGTTCTTTTGCTACTGGTAGGACATTTCAACATGATTACTTGCAGTAAGTTGTGGATCCAATCAGGGGCATCAGCCAAGCTAAGGTATATTCTTGTGTACACTATCTGTGTTAAGTTGTCTGTTTTGCATGAGGATTTGAGTAATATAATTCCATTCCATACAATCAAAGGTTGTGATACAGTCTCCCACATTGCTGGTCATGGCATTAAAACAGCTTTTGAAACATTTTGCCCAGATTCTAGTCTTCTTGCAGACCATGGAAATGGTGATATTCAAGAATAAATATACAAGTCAGCAGACAAGTTCATATGCAAGGTTTACAATCTTCCTGGTGAGGATAGCTGCGATAGGGCATGAGCGCTTTTGTTTGGCAAGTGTAGATCGCCAGAAGCATTTCCACCTAAGAAGTGATGCACTACATTTCCACATGCAGAGATCTCATTATCAGTTAAAGGTGGAGAGACAACCAACTTGTACTGTTTAATACCTGCCTGCACCAGGAAAAAGACAATTGAAAACTTGTTCCAAAGCTTATGTGAGTACCTTGAATTTCTGACACATGTGTCGAAATCAACAAATGCCGCTGCAGTAAAGTATGCGGATCCCACAAATATCGCTGCAAGAAGATAACCCTGCAATGCACCAATACATGTAATTGTTGAGCTAATGGGATTACGTGTATGAACCAGTAATCTAATTCTCAGACATGGCCACAATTATGATTCGGTGATGAATAATTTTCAAAGTATAATACTGTCTGCCTCTCTAAGGAAGTTTAATTATGTAAGAACCGTTGAAAAATCTATGGCCAAAATCTAGCTGCGCGTTGATTTATTGGGGCCAAGGTTAATACACGTTTTCACACTTTCAATATTAAGATAAAACTAGTTTTAAATCAACAGAATAGTCCAAGTTATTAAAATGGGCTAATATCTGTTTATAAGATATACTGAGATTTACTGCAAATCCATTCATTGATGACTGTTTCACCAAACTAGAAAAGCTGTTTTAAACTTGTAATGGTGTTGTAATAAAAAAATCATCAATTAAAAGCCTCGTGAAACACCAGTAGTGTATGTTTTTGTTTTTCATACATAATCATTTAATCATTCTCATGGTTTAGACTATTTTATAACTCTTGTTCTTAGGCTGAACCACTTCCTACAGCTACAAGATAAATCAAAGGGTAATAATGCATGTATGGAGCTAATTTGGTTTAAATACATAAAAGGATTGACAAAACGTGTCACTGTTGTTTTTAGATGGATGGACGACAGACGATGGATGGACTGATAAATGGTCACAGAAATTGTCATGTTATAAGGTCAACATGATGAGCTAAATTAATTATGTAAGAGTATCACTTTCTGATGAATAATACATAATAATGTTGCTCATATTGCAATTGAATTTAGTCCATTTGCCGAAATCTAGAACTTTTTCTGCGGCAATTTCTTTTGTCTGAATAGCAAAATTTAGCTTGGTAAACAACATTTTTATATTCAGCACATTCTAATTATCCAAGAAAGCATATTTACCAACTTTTCAAGAAAAATGCTTACAACATTTAACTTTCATGAAAGTTGTCCTGGTCTATGATGATTAACAGGTGAAATGAGGTGTGCACAGGTAACCTTACCCTAGCTTATGTTACGTGACATCATTTAGGCTCGTTGCTGGTCCCTAATGACCCATGAAGAAATGGTGGGACATAATATAAATTGTCCTTGTGTGCATCGAGCTTATCACCCTGGTCAATCACGTGATGGTAGCTACACTCATTGCAGGCGTAATGAACTGTGCATGGGAGCTGAGCTAGATTAATCAGCTGCCATGTCCATCTATGGTCATGTGTGCGTGACCTATTATGTAAAATAGTTCGCATTATCACCCTCTTGTCCAATCAGCGCAGCCACCTATATTGTTGACCTTTTACAAACTGACAGACTAAGTTTCTGTTGGACAAACAGAATGAACAAGCATTCTGTAAGTATTGCTTTGCAATACATGTCCCATACTTGGTGATATTAATCTTTAGAAATTGACAGTCAAACACTCCATTACAAATTTACAGAATCAGTTGAAACTCGAACTTGATCTGTAGCTTCACTTAACATAGCGATATACCAGGTTTCAGTTATATATGGTGAAGGAGCACGAACAAGTTTTGAAAGCTGATATGTCGAAAGGGGTCATAACTATATAAAAAATGTACACAAACGCCCGAAACTCGAACTTGCTCTGTAATTTCGCAGAACAAAGTAATATATCAATTCTCAGTCGGATATATTGAAGGTGTGAGAAAAAATTGTGGACAACTAATATTTATTGCATTTCATAAGTCGAAAGGGGGAATAACCCCATAGAAAAGTGATAAAACGGTCTGAAACTCGACCTTGCTTTGTGCCAGGTAAAGATGAAGTGGTGCAGGTGAACTTTACAGTCTTGGCTGGCAACATATGTACCCTATGCAAAATCTTCATAGTTTCTAACCGTGAAAAATTGATAAAACGGTCTGAAACATGAGCTTGCTCTGTAACACGCTATAATAAAGCAACCTACAAATTTCCACTTGAATACCTTGAAGGAGTTTGATTAAAAGTGTAGAAAGCTGATATTTATCGTATTTCTTAAGTCCAAAGGGGGCATAACACCATAAAAAATTGACGCATACGCCTGAAACTAGAACTTGGTCTGTAACTTCTCATAACAAAGCAATGTACCAATTCTCAGTTGAATACTACGAACAACATAATGTCAGAAAGTTATGAATGTAAGTTATCATTTGGTAAACAAAAATAATTAAACTCAAAGTTAATATACCTGCAGTATACTATGATCCTAACAGCCTCCGTCTTTTTCTCAAGCAGATAGTCAAGTAACCACTTAAGCTGCGACTCGTAATCTTGGGTACATTCTCGGATATCCAAGAAGATATTTGGTCTGAAACATATACAAAATTATGTAAATCCTTCCATGATTTAATGTTGCATATATGTAAAAATATGATACCCGTACATAATACCATAACCACATACATACAGACAGACATACAGGCAGGCAGGCAGGCGGGCATGCATGCAGGAAGACAGTCAGTTAGTCCATCAGACAGACAGACAGACATATGGACGGATGAACGGACGGACGGGCGGGCGGACGGGCGGGCGGGCGGGCGGGCGGGCGGGCGGGCGGGCGGGCTGGCAGGCAGGCAGGCAGGCAGGCCAGCAAATCACAAGGTATGTGGGCAGAAAGGCAAGTCCTCAGGCAAGCAGGCAGGCATGCATAATATGTGCATATCTATTTTTATGAACGATATATATTCTAAACAAAATTAAACACACCTGTCTGGAGTTACAGTTACGGTCACTGTTCCAAGGTCATCAAGACAAAGTGCTTGGAAAATATCTCTCCGTACCTTCTCATCACAGGTTGCCGTGAGTGAGAGTACTGGTGCCTCAATTAAGCTTCGTAAACTGATTACATCTCGATACTGAGGTCGGAAATCCTCGCCCCTAAAATGAAAAATTAACATGACTAGCAGTATATCTCAAATGTGTACTGGGATAGATACAGTAGATTTATGCATGGATGGAGCAATGCAATTAGTGATAGGTAGACGGTTGGACGAATAGATTGATTGCTTAATACATGTATGGCTGTTTCGATGGAATGATATATGGATGTGCTAATAAATTAATGCGTTTTAGTATTGATGTATGGCCGACGGGATGGATTGATGACTATAAAGCTTTGACATGTAAACATTTCCATATTTCTTATCTAATTCGATTCAAACTAAATTTTAAGTCTATCTTATACATGCAGATATGCTCCCCATCCTGTCAGTAGATCGCACTAAACGTCAACAATAGCAAATATAGATTGAAGACTCTCACAATGGCATTATTGTCACGTTGTCAAATTCAAATGGGTTGTCGTAGTGTCACGATATTTCCTTATATTCATGCTTTATTTAATCCAATATCACACGCACGCACGCACGCACGCACGCACGCACGCACCACCCCGTGTTAAGAATTTTCAAGATATCCCTAGATCCAGAATTTTATCGGGTATGGTTCTAGTTCAACATCTGGAATTCCACTTGCATGACAAATCCGTTTCCATTTTCGGTGAAAGGATAATAAATTCTAATTTATTCATCTACTGCATGCATTCCACAACCTTATGAGTGATAATTAGGTGTGTAAATGATAAAATAGTGTGATTTATGTTTGACATCATGCGCATTTCAAATCATGAATGAATTATTATTTTAATGATGCACGAATAAAAAATAGTGTTCTATGAGGGTAAAAGGTAATGCAAGTGATGGTAAACTATTGCTATTTGTGATTGATATAGTGCTCTATGAACATGTAATGTGTGTGAGACTAGAATAGTGCTGGAGGGAATAGTGATGGTATATGAATTCCATGCTGTATGAGATAAAAACATTTAATAACCATGTAGAAATGCAATGCGCCTCATCACACGCCAACAAACATATATTCTGATTAAATTCGTGTTCCAGAAAGATTTTTCTCCAATGTTTCGAAGTAGCCATCTCTGGAGATATGAACATGACTGAATACTGACCAGCTATGATTTCTGAAATAAAGTAGATATTTTAGCATTTTTGATATACAATTTTATAGGACAAACATGCCTGATTCCAAGCAACGAGAACATTGTTGACATTTTATTATGTAGTTGATATCCTTTTTCAGTTGATTATCATGTAACATAAATCCAATTCTAAGGAAAATAGAATGGCTATATTTGGTGTTGGGTCATTATTCTACATGATGCTATGCGTCCAAATATTTTTTTAATGTACAAGATGTTAAAATCAATATATCATTTTATCAGCATTTGGATTAGTCAAAACAATTCACTGTTGCCAGATTTGTTAACAGTTTTTACCTAGGCTGACCTAATTATTCAAATGAATTATTAATAAAATATATGAAATAAATCAGCTACATTTTAGTGCCCATTTGCTAGCCTAACTTTACATAAGTTTATTCCTACTTTCGTTAGCCCTAACCATTTGTATTAGCAATGAATCCTAATCGTCAAGCAAATTGCACTGTGCGATTACTAACCTGTAATTGTTGTGTTTGGCATAAGAGGTTCTACAGCTATAGATCTAACACCTTGGTCTGATAAGTGTTTAACCTGATCTGCCATCAATGCCTTTAAAGGTGAAACCACCACTGACACGTGCTTGATATCCTTGTTAATCTGTTGAAATTAAATTAAAATTAAATAATTTACAAAAATCAATTTAAATGATATTTAATAATCTGGATGCATTGCTCCTCGGAATATATATGCATTAGGTTCGAGTTCTGCCTACCCCATAGCAGTGATGATATCTCTGGAAAAATCCCCATGTGTGGGCGTTTTAGAATTTCTTTATCATCATCATCTTAAACTTTGAACTTTAGCCAGCCATGGAGATAAGGGGTTGCTATGGCAAATCTCTAGTTTACTGCATGTACAGTTGTGCTATGATAATGGACATTTTTTTATTATTAATTAATAATAATTATTACCGTTTATGGACGTCATCATACCAGTTTTGAATGACAGTTTTGATGATGATGATGATGATGATGATGATGATAATTACTGTATTCTGTGGATGTAGTACTAGGAAGATCCTACAGCTGCATTCAGTCATTCTTCACTTTTGCCCACTGTGTCTTGTCCTCAGCCGAAATCCTTAGCTTCCTCAGGTCCATTCCTGATTAGAGTGTCCTAAGTCCTGCTTTCTTGACGTCACCTCGTAACACGCTTACCAGATTTATGGAGTGACGTCCTCTCCTGGCTTTGTATTTGCTGATTTCCATGTCTCTGTGCTGGCATGTCTTCCAGCATCCTTAGCACATGGCCAAACATGGACCATCTTCGCTGTGCGACTTGTACAGATAGCGGCGATGTATTGTACATCTTGCATTGTGCATCATTTAAAATTATGCTATCTTGTCATCGGTGTCCTGTAAGTCAGTCATCCAGTTTATCTAGAGATGCCTTTGGAGCTGCCCAGCTGTTACAGTTATACAGCATCAAGGATACGCAGGTTGCATTGTGTGTTATTCTCTAAAACTGCTATGCAAATTGTGGGATATACATGTTGAATTGATTTATTTGCTTCGCATTAAAATAAAATTTCACTGATAATGTATGTTACTTCATTCCAAAAGGTCTAGAAATCAATGTCAAACAATATTTTATAATGTCTTTCAGTTTACAAATTGAGCCGGTGGGGGTGGGGTGGGGTGGGGGTAGGGAAGATGCATAAAAGAAAGTTCAGCATTTAACAATTAAATCGAATAACGACAGACTCCATTATAAATGATATATGTATGTGCCCTATCAGGACAGTCTCAGTTTAAACAAAGAGTGAGACTGCAGATTACTTTTAGATTCAGGCTCAACGTATCTATAATGCAAATTTCAGTCATTGGTTCCGTACGTCACATGGACACCACAATGCCTACATTTGCCACACAATTTGTAATTCCTCATCAATGTTAGTCCCCCTGTTTAAGACTATATGCTCGGCTTCAACGTGGCGCAGGGGTGTAACCCACTGGGTGTCAATCCAGACATTTGGAGCTGCTAACCAGAGCACTATGCACAACGCTAATGAAATTACACTTGGAGATCGAATCAACCGAAATGGTGTTCGACCTGTGAGGATCCGCCAGGCAGGTGCAGCGGCGGGCTCCACGCCTCGAAGGAGGCCACCCTCAGGTACTGGAGGTCCCATCAACTCGTCTTGTGGAGCCAGGGGACGAGGATGGAGAGCTACTGGCCAACCGAAATAGAAGACTAACCCCAAAGAGAACCCCAGTATCAACATCATGCACCGGAACACAGAAGGGGTTACTAACAAGAAATCAGAGCTCAAACAGTTCCTGTACGAAAACAACATTGATATCTGCTGCATCCAAGAGACACACCTGCAAGAAGGAAAACCATTTAAGATCAGAGGTTACCAGATTTTCCGGTGTGATCGAAGAGGAAGGAGGAAAGGCGGGGTGATCACCTTGGTCCGAAACAGCATGAACGCCAGCCAGATCAAAACCTTTATGGAAGAGGCAGAATATATCAAGATCAAGGTAACAACCAGCAACTCTGTGATTGACATTGTCAATTAGTACTGCCCTAATGACAAGAACCTCTCACTTGAAACAATCCTCATTGCGGGAGACTTTAATAGCCAGTCCCAGAGCTGGGGATACAGAACACTTGATAAACGAGGAGAAGACATTGAGGCATGGCACGATGAAAAGCACCTTTTACTTGTCAACGATCCCACAGATCAGCCTACCTTCTACTCGCGCCGGTGGCACTCGACAACAACGCCGGACTTGGCATTCACAGAAACCTCAGTAGAGTGGTCGGATCGCAGTTAGGAGGAAGCGATCACCGCCCAGTCCTCCTCTCTCTTTTTGGAAGTATTTCGACAAGTACACCTCAACATCCAAGGTGGAACTACAAAAAGCCAAATTGGAGTCTGTTCGGCATTTGTTCCGGTGAGCTTACCCAAACTATAGCAGTAGAAAGGAGAACCATCAACAATGTGGTCAAGGAATTCAATTCAAGTATCCTCAAGGCTGCCAACGAAGCGATTCCTCGAGGGTGCAGGAAAAACTACCACCCCCTACTGGACAACAGAACTGCAAGCAGCACATGATAAACTAGACAAGGCCAGAGAAGATGCAGAGGGTAATCCCTGTCATGAAAACCACTTCACGCTACAACAAACTAAAGCGAGGTATCTAAAGACCAAGCTGGAGGCCAAAAGAAGAAGCTGGATGGAAAAGACGGCAGGGTTTAATTTAGAGAGACACCACAAAGCTATGGAGACTGACTAAAGCACTGAATGATGAGGGTGTCGGGGGAGAGAAGATTACTCTTGAAGAAGATGGACAAACACTGTCAGGAAAGATGGCTGCAGATGCCTTTGCGAAGGCATATGCAAAAGAAAGCAACATTTCTATACCATGGATGCGTCAAAAAGTGCTGAGCTACCGTCCTATCAGTCTTACAAGCTGCATATGCAGGCCCATGGAGCGCATCATCAACCAGCGGTTGCACTGGTACCTGGAGTCGGAGAACATTATATTTTCAGAGCAGGCCGGCTTCAGAAGATACAGGAGCACAGAAGATCAAACAACACATCTTGCACATGTCATGGAGGACACTTTTCAAGCCAAGAAGGTGATGCTAGCTGCCTTTATCGATCTGCAGAAGGCATTTGACAAGGTGTGGAAGGATGGCCTTCTCGTGAAGCTCCGGCGCACAGGCATCGGTGGCAACATGTTCCGATGAACCAAGTCGTACCTATACAATCGTATAGCTAGGGTGCTGGTGGATGGACAATCTGGACAGCATGTATTGCTGAGACAAGGGGTGCCACAAGGCGGAGTATTATCACCAACTCTGTTCATACTCTTCGTTAATGACAGTTTAGCAGACCTGCCCAATGGGATCCAAGCAGCGTCTTTGCAGATGACCTCGTAGTCTGGTGCACCGAGGAGTACACAACGACTGCCACGTACAGAATGCAGCTCGCCTTGGACAGAATTACAGCTTGGGCCAATCGCTGGTGTATTACCATCAACAAAGAAAAACCATCAGCCATGCTATTCTCACTGTCCACCAAAACCAAGGTTGGCAATCTGACACTGGGCGGTACTCCACTCGAGTACGAGGACCAGCAGACATACCTGGGAGTCACCTACGACAGAAGATTAACATGGAAGGAGCACATCCAGAATGCAGAGGCAAAGGCCAGAAGAAAGCTAAACATCATGAGGAAGCTGGGAGGAACAAAGTGGGGTGCCAATGAAAGGATCCTCAAGACGATCTCCCTAGGTGCCGTACGAGCACACCTTGAGTATGCATCCAGCTCATGGATGATAGCAGCTAAATCTCATCACCAGAACCTCGACAGAGTACGAAACCAGGCACTGCGTATCATCACTGGTGGAATGAGATCAACACCAATAGAAAAAATGGAGCAGACAGCAGGCATCCCCCCCCCCCCCCCACTTAGCAAAGGAAGGGAATGCAAAGCACTGATCCAAGCTGCAAAGTTCAAATCGTTCAGCAACCACCCGATGAAGATCAGGCAAGCACAGTTGTCATCAGGAAGGCTTAAAAGATCAAGTTTTGTGAAAGAGACAAAAGCACTTCAAAGGAAACACCAAGAAATGTTGCACAAATAGAAGACCCAAGCCACACCCTTGATCCTCCACCCTGGGAAAACAAATTAGAGAGCATAGCTATTCGCACCACAGTACCTGATCTCACAACCAAAGATGAACACACCGATGTGAGCAAGAAGTCCCTGACTCTAGCCATGCTTCAAGAAATGCACCCTCAGGAGACATGGATAACGATCTACACAGATGGATCAGCCAAACATGCAATTAGGAGCGGAGGTGCCGGACTGCACATACAGTATCCAAACGGACAACATGAGTCACCTGCAATACCGACGGGCAAACACTGCACAAACTACAGAGCTGAAGTCGAAGCACTGGTTCATGCAGCTAATACCATCAGCAGAACAGCAGACCCTATTGCACAGATTATCTTTTTATCTGATGCCCGCTCCGTCCTTGAAGACTATCATCAAGTCACTCTATAGAACACCTCAATCAGAAGATGCCTACCATCATCTCTCGACGCCAGAGCAAGTGACCATTTTTCGTCTCAGAACTGGACACAACAGACTAAACCAACCCATGTACCGGCGGTTCCACCTTACGACATCGCCCGCTTGTCCTTGTGGAGAAGCAGAACAGACCACAGAGCACATACTTCAATGTTGCAGTACGTATCAGCTGCTGAGAGAAGAGATCTGGGCTTTGTCAACCTCTTTTCTTGAAAAACTGTATGGGCCTGTGGAAGAACTGCAGAAAACCACAGATTTCATCTTAGGAACGGCTCTCCAAGTGTGATACCAGCGATCGAAAAGAAGAAGAAGAAGAAGAAGAAGAAGAAGAAGAAGAAGATCAATGTTAGTACAGTAAATTTGGAAATAAAATATTATTTCCATTTCGATTAAGAAATATTTGCAAGACTGAGATTGTTTAGTTATTTATGTGACATTTACCATGATATTGATCTCAATAACAAAGGAAATGGAATGCACTATAAAGTGAATGTGTGTGGCAGGCATGTTAATAAGATTTGTTTAAGAATACACAATAATTAAATTTCATGATAAAATCAGATTATAGCCATTTTCGATAGGTTTCTTCTCCAGGCATAGCCAAACAACCCTATCAAACTTCAAACCAATCCGCTGAACAGTAATAGTTATTGACAGGAAGCAAATTTTCAAGATGGTCGCCCTTGGCTGGTGGCATCTTGGATTTCGGATTATCGTTAATTTCGATAAGTTTCTTCTCGAGACCTAGTCCAAGCACCCAGTGAAATTTCAAAGCAATCTGATAAACGATAACGGAGATATTATCTGGAACCCAATTTTCAAGATGGCCACCGATGGCTGTCGACAATCTTGGATCTCGGCTCATTGTCACTTTCCATCGGTTTCCTTCCCAGACCTAGTCCAGCCGCCCTATGAAGTTTCAAAGTGATTCGAGAAATGGTACCGAAGTTATCATGTGAAACCCACTCTGCCACCCACCAGCCCGCCCGTATACGCCATCGCATAACGCACGCACGCACGCACGCACGCACGCACGCACGCACGCGCGCACGCGCGCACACACACCCCACCCTTACAACCCCCACCCCACACACACACCAACCACTTTCAATTTGTACTTTCGATGTGAACAAATGAAAAAAGTCTTTATAGTATGTAAGTCATAAACCTGTAATGTTGGGAAAAAATTTGTTCATTATTTTAAATAGTTAAATGTTTGAACAATTCAAAATACATTTGAGAAAAGTTAAATTAGATGGCACGAGACAAACAAGGTCAAACATGCACGGTAACGATTTTATTTTCATATATTGAAATATATATGAAACATGTATATAACTGAAAAAAATAGTACAGATAAGTACCCATGAGAATGCTGGTGGTTGTTTTAAAGATTACCTGGGAGCCACCAATTTGAAGGGTTTTTCAACAATGGTGTAGGTTATTTTTTTAACCATTTAATGATCAAATCTTGCGCGGAAAATCAGAATACTTGCGTATTGAATGCCCAGTTGCATACCAAGAAAATAATATTTGGGACAATTTACCCCTGGAATGACTGGCTCGCTTATCGAGCCAGGCATTCTAGTTGTAAATTTTCAAATATTGTCTTGGCTATTTTAGCTTGCTTGGCTATTAAATGGTTAACTTAGATAGCATAAGGTTATTGAGATGCAAAGTGTTAAATATCATATTCAAATGTTGTAAAGGTCCACATAGAAATTGGCATTTTCACATTTTTATATTACACATACGGCTATGTTAAAAATACAATGGACAATTCCTGACAGGTTTTTATTTACCTAGCCAATGCACCTTTACAGTTTAGCTATACCCCGCCCATCCGTAGTTAAGCTCCACCCACGCTTCGCCTGTGCTGGCATCAATCTATCCCCGAATGCCCTGACTATCAATTTCGACAAAACTATACAGGTAAGCTGTTGAATAGTTTGAAACCAATTAGACTGGGTACTGTTGATGGCAGCAACAGCGGGCAGTCAAATTAGTTTCAAAATATTCACAGCATGTTTATTAAATAGTAAAAACATACAATTCATACAACATGTCAGACTATTAAGCGTTTCAGACAAACTAAATCGATTCATTCATGACGTCATGATTATGACGTCATCCTACACGTCACTTAGTTGATTACGACATCATATGACATCATATGATGGATGGATAACCTGGAAAGGCTCATTATATTTGTCCACACGCATTCGGAGGGACTACAGGATTTTGTGGGCACTTAACTGTAAATGGATCAATATTGTCCACATCTTATTTTATTATGTCATAAATAAACGTTTCCCGAACAAACACATACGTCCGTTCAGCAGTGTATTGGTCCTTGATTCTGCAGTCCACGCAAGTTGGTTTACTTACACAATCACACATGTTCAGATTCATTGAAAGACACATACTTAAAAATTAATTTATTATAAAAATTACAAATCTATAGAACCATCAGATTAAAAAATAATAACATGTTCTATTATGCGAGAAATGTGATATGTTCAGTACTATGTTTATCACCGATTGCGTGAAACTTGAATGATTAACCCTTTTATGACGAAGCCGATGTGATCCGTCAATTAAATTCAAATTAATAATAATAATAATAATAATAATTATAATAATACCGGAAATTGCTGAAATATATTCCACATTTTATGTCTTTGGTGAATTTAAAATTAAATCAACATTCTGTTGACGATTTTGAAACTAATTTGACTTGGGCATGTTGCTGCCTAAGGTGGCAAACAACTCCTAGTCAAATTAATTTTAAAATATTCACCAGAATGTTGATTTAATTGCTAATTTACCTGACATACAATTCGCACGCACTACATCAGTTTTCTTGTAACGTATGTCAGCTAACAAATAACAAAGTTGATTATGACATCAGATACTTGAGTGATAGATTGGATACATCCATTTTGTAATATCTGGATCATCTCACGATATACAGGCATTTACATCGCCGGCTAAATTTGTTAATCATGCAAATTGTATTAATTACATAGTCAATGAGCTGGCCTAAAGTAGGAAAATATGACTAGGGACTAAGGACGTTTAAGTTTGTTCAAGGAAAGTAACGTTAAAAACCATGGCCGTGAAAGACCAATCATAATTTCGCTTAAAAAAACCCCCAGCTCACTGAACTGGTGACTTTTTCTTGTAAACTCCGATTACAGAGCCCCAGGGTGAAATATTCTTAGAAACAGTGTGCCATTGTGTCGGGGATATTGGATATGGTATTATCTATGAAATTGATACAAATAAGTTTGTAAACGCAACAACAGTGGCCTGAACCATATTCGGATGAAATTCATTACTCATTCAAATGAAAGAGTCAAACATGACTACAATTTGCTACCCAACCAACTCATTGTTCAACTCAATGAACTCAACTCATTGTTCAATTCAATTCAACTCAACTCAGTGGACAACGCTCATTTCATTACGTAACCACTAAATACGATTACAACCGCGCTGCTCTTTCTATTGTCTACACTATGTGCATATAGTTCAAATACTCACCTGCATGTATATTTCTTACATACCACGTGTTTTAATGTCAAGGTCACCTCTGTATAATATTATTAACTATAACGGTAAATCGACTTACCTGATCAAGCAGAAGCGGTGGCAATGTAAAACACATTGATTTCCCGTAGCCAGTCGGTAATAATACAAACACATTTCGCGATTGCAATAACGCAACTATAATTGTTAATTGTTCCTTCTTCAATTCAAAATCGAAATTATATATATGTTTCACTGACTGAAAATTTTTAAGGACAGATCGTTCATCCATAGTGAGAAAATTTTGAACAGTTTGCACAGTAAATCAAATTATAGCGTGATGAATAGTAAGAGAAGGCAATCTAGCGCAGGGAAAGTTCACTCTTCCTCGGCAAGAAGAACATGCAAACGACGGACAATTATCCCGGAGGAAGGAAATGTATGTAAACTTTATAGAATATTTTCTCTGTTACTGTCGTGGGGTGTACTGTTTGATTGTGGGTGCGCGTGCGTCTACCCGTTTGTATGTTCACTCCACTCCACTCGCTCACTCACTCGCCCGCCCGCCCGCCCAGCCACTTACCTACCCACCCATATACCCATAACACCCACCCAACCACCCACTTGCACACCCACACCCACACACCCACCCACATACACCCGCCTAACAACACCCCCACACACCCATAGCACACACACATCCACACCTACACCCAACCACCCCATACATCAAAACTACCGCCCACCCAACCAGCCACTGACACACACCCACCAACCCACTCATTCTCTCGCTCCCTCCATCCCTCGCTCCCTCCATCGCTCGCGCCCTCCATCGCTTGCTCACTCACTCACTCATTCACTCCTCGCTCGCTCGGTGACTCACTCACCACCTCACGCACTAACCCTGGTCCACCTAACGTCTGATCATCATACATAACAGTGGAGATAAACCATTTGTAATTAAATGTGCGCTCGCCCCTCAGCAACCAAATGTTATTAGCCGACCAGGTCCAGCCCTCTCCTTATGAGCCCCTGAGATGATACTCTCCCCAACCCCCACCCCGCGTTCCGAAGGGCCGGAGAGCTGGCGGGACGGACGCATTTCTGGCGGCATCGTTATGGTCGTCGTCATCGGATGAATGTCCGTCGGGTGGCGCTTATGGCTGATTGGCCGCGGCGCTGCGAGACTGAAGCAGATGCGATGGCGATGGACGCAGGGATCCGACGCCCTACATACTTCTGACATCGCCGCATGCTGCGTCATAGAGGAGCATAAATTTCCAGTCCTTCGTAGATCAAAGATTCTCTTGACAAAAAGAAATACGAGAGAGAGAGAGAGAGAGAGAGAGAGAGAGAGAGAGAGATGGCGGAAGGGCTTAGAGCCCTTACCTCGATAACAGAGTGCAATATTGGTTTTGGGTGTAGATTTTAATTTACGCAACATAAATAGATTAATGATATCGGGACTTTCAACAGTGGAGGAAATTATGACTAAATGCAAGAAATAGAATCTAACGCATGGGTTTATAGACGAACATATCCTCACCGCTGTTGCATGATAGTAACATGACAAAATGTGTACGTGTGGTCTCCCCCACCCACCCCTACCATATATATATATATGTGTGTGTATATATATATATATGTGCGTGTGTGCGTGCGTGCGTGCGTGCGTGCGTGACCAGCCACCCCACCCACTTTATAATGTGAATACTCTCGGACACCATAACATGCATTTCTAGAGATAGATGCAGACCATCGATTGCCTGTTAATTTATTCTGTTGTAAAGTGCTGCGAATGACCTTGGTTCGTGTTGCCCCCCCCCCCCCCCCCTCACTAAATCACACAGACACACACGCATGCACGCACGAACGTACACATTCAAGCACGCATGTACACATACGTCCATATGTACACATACGTACACACACGCACGTACGCACGCACACCCACATACACACGCACGCACGCACGCACGCACGCACACACACACACACACACATGCGCACGCACGTACTCACTCTCTCACAACTAACACGCACATACGCATGTACGCATGTACGCATGGCCAAACATGGACCATCTTTGCTGGGCGACCTTTACAGACAGCGGCGGCGTATTACACATCTTGTATAGTGCATCTCTGGCCATCGGTGTCCAGAGATGGTGCCTAGATGTTTGCGGTGGCAGGCATCCAGTTTTTCTAGAGCTGCCTTTGGAGCTGCCCAGCTGTTACAGTTATACAGCATCAAGGATACGCAGGCTGCATTGTATGAACGTAGTCTTTTTACCAAGGGCATCTTTGATCTACGAATCCATAGCTTCCAAAAGGACTGGAATGCTATGTTCACCATGCTGCATCGTGCAACAATGTTAGCAGTACTGCAAAGCAGTGAGCCCGGGATTTTACTTTTTCTCCATGGTTCACCGCCACACTGTCATTTTCTTTAGTTTCATGCTCTGTAGATAAGTATGTGTGGGTGGGTGAACTCAGTTTTGGATTCATTCATAAAGAGATTCGCAATTTTTAGTTTGCTTGCAACTATTGGGAGAAGTTCGTCAATGGGTTTCTTTTCCTCATCTATAAAGTCCACATAGTCGGCATATTCCATCTCTAGCGGCATGGCCAGGATTGACACCGGGGTGGGGGTGGGGGGGGGGGGGGTTGGTCTTGTGCCATTTTCCCGCACGGATTTCACTGCAGCAGCCAGGTAACAGGTAAAGAGCATAGGTGCGTATCTCCTTGCGGGGAGCCGATTGGTGTCTCAAACTCGACCAATCAAAATTCTGACTAGACATTCTAGTGCCGACAATGGTATAATGCTTCTATATTTGCTTTAACGCCACCATGCTGATTAGGAGACTTTTAAAAGGATTTCCATGTCTTCAGAAAATCCCACATGACCACCAGTCTTCTGCTTTCATATTCTCTCCAGGCGCCACCCACTTATAAATGCACATACTGTGGAATTTGGCAGCTGCTGAGGTTGTGGGACAGATCTAGGAGATCTAGCTTTGTTACCTGATTGGCCTTAGTACAATGAGACTATGGCATTACTCCTTGCTGCTATGACATGTTATTGAGCTGTTTGGATCTCTAAATATGTCAGCCTGTTCCTGTAACACCTGACTGGTGTGTATTAGCTTCAATGCAACGCCCTTTCCGAATCCATATATGTGGGATGCCTTGTCGCACCCAAGGAGAGCATGAACAAATAACACATTGTTACATACTTGTCGGCCAAGTATGCTTCTCAAGAGATAAATATTCCAGCATCTTGATTCCTTTTTCGTGCCATAACATGGTTCTAATTGTAAAAAGCGCCATCCTGTCCGATTTTGCACCACGTGTGGGATAAAAAGTCATTTTTGAAAAAACAAGAATTTGCATTTTATTATCGAGAGTATATTTCTTAAAACTATTTTTTAGTCCTTCCTGTATAGCACCTAGTCTGGACTGTGACTACCCATAATTGGAAAGAGCATAACTTTGAAACATTGAGAAATAGAATGGTTCGTTCTTAGATGGTCCGTTTTTCCCCGCCTTCGCCCAGTTCTCTGTATACCATTTTGAGGCAACTGTGATCAGTTGTTTCTGAGATACCATCTATAATTTGATCTCAATTTTAATTTGGTAACTGTGCCGTACTGGGCCAATGCGTTTCGGTATTGCCTCAATACGGGGCCCAGTTGGGTCATGTAGTTATTCCGAACGTACATACATACGAATGGTCAATAGTTTGAAATGCTGCTAGGGGTAAATATTCTGAAGGTTCGTAATTCCGAAGGTCCGTTGATCCGACATCACAGTTCGTTAGTTCGAATTTTGATAGATTCGGGTACTTTTAAAACATTTGTGGTTGAGTGGCTAGGTATAAGTGCGTGCGTGCGTGCTTGCGTGCGTCCGTGCGTGGGTGTCTGCGTCTCATAGAAAATGTCAATTTTCAAAACAGGACCCCAACTCACCCATCCCTATTCTTCAATATCACACGCGCTTTGTAATTCATAAAGCAACGTTAAGTTACCGGAAGTATCTACATATTAAAGCTGTTTTAAGACAATGTTTTCTTTTACATAGCTTGGTTCCTAATTTGAGACGGCCATCACCAGCTCTACTTAATTAATATTGTGTTATATCCTACGGCTGAATCCACAGCATTTAATATTTACCATATAATGCCTGCTCCCGTCGAATTTCGAACTACGAACGACGAATTTCGGTATTACTTATACGAAGTGCACAACAATGGCCATTGCAACTGTGTTGCAACACTTCGTGGGCAAGACTGAACACTAATACTAGAAACTATATTAAGAATTTTATATTTTTGGAAGTTTCCCATTTGAATAACTGTCTGTTTTATCAAGCGGATTATTTCAGTGTGAAGGTTTATAAAAACTTTCTTGCCCTATTTGTGATTCTATGACATCTAAATAAGCGAAAACTGGTTAGCATACCATTACTTAGTGTCAGAGTATCAGAGAAATCTTATTTTTGTAACCGGATCAGGCCATCAATGACTTATAATTCATGTACTCTAACTTCAGATTCAGATTCAGCACCCAAAATTGTATAGGGGACAATTGTTTCACACTATTTGGGGATATTTTGATTTTGACCATGCACAACATTTCGGACATGGCCAAATATGGTAATATACTTGGGATCAAATTTCAGCCATATATTTGACATTATTTAAATACAAAATATGTAGAATCAAATAGGAAAATGCTTTAGTCTGTTAATGCACACGAGATTACAATTGCCCCCTCACTAATAATGCCCTATAACTAGTAAACAGGATAACACGCAGTGAATAGAGATTGGTTCATGCTATTATCATTCAGACAGGTTGATTGTGAAATGGGCTATTTTCATGCATCGTTAGCATTTGATAATGACGCTGTGGATTTTATACAGTATTCAAACATCTTCAGGAAAAGAGAATTATGTTGACACATGCAAAATCGCAGTTGTATACTTGTGTGTACGCTAATTCATGTGTGCGCGTGCTTGCTTGCTTGCACGTGCGCGAGCGTGCGTGCGTGCTTACGCGTGTACGTGGCTATACAATGGTTGGTGCAAATATGATAGTAACAATTATTCAAAAGTATATGGTTACCACGCTGAAATCACGACTCATTTATTGGTTATCAAATTTCATGTATAATTACATTCATTTGTTTTCATATCTGTTTCTATATGTAGGCTACAAAGTCAATTTCCTATGCTGGTAGACTTGTGGATAACTATGAATACAAGAAGGCGTTTACATACTTATATAAGCATTATGTCGGTGCAAGGCGGGCATTCAAGAGGTTGCTGAAAGATGAGATCCAGAAGGGATTCAGGACATTTTGCAGATCCGATGCGAGTATGAAGTACAAAGACTGCAATTTGGACACATTGCAGGCTTTTCGATGGTCACGTCTCAACAAAGACATAACTGAATACATCCCCTTGCTATCAACTGCTCTGATGGCAAGTTCCACGGCACAGAAACGGTAAATAACAATGCATCAACAAGCTTTTAAAAGCACAATGGATTTTATTGACGTCGTCGTGTAATTGTCGTTAAAATGATGCGGACTACTTTCACTGCACGTTGATTGAATGCTGCTGATGCATATGGCAGTAGGACTCACTTGCAGTCAAAAGTTCTCAATATAAACAGCACTTACCACAATTAAATTAGCTTCAATTAAACAAATTGATCTTCTGACTGATAGTAACATGATTTTAAGATGATTGTAAAGATTATATCCATTCTTAACATGTTACAAAGTAGTAAATCAATTCTTAACATGATCGTACAAGTGCAGCACTCACTCGCCTCACAATTTAATGTGATATTTATGGTTCTGCTGTTCTTGGTCTGCTGCTCAGACGATTGGTAAGAAGAAAAGTTAATTTAATTTTAATCAAAATGTAAAACGATATTAAAGTACATGGAGAGAAGTGTTGGCTTCACAAAATAATAATTCTTTTAATCAGGCAATATAAATGTACAATCTACATCAGCTGCTATCCTATCCAGTTATGGAAAATGTTAAAGGTCTCTGTTTGAATTTGTTAATTCTTCATAGTCCAAATTTTAATGTGGAAGCTGAATTGCATCCCTCGGATCTTCGGTGAACACGAGCTTGTAGCTGATAGCTAACATGTTTAAACAACATGTCCAAATTGCACACCATCCTCTATTTAAAGGAAACCGTCGTGCTGTTTTCCGACCGATGAGCACGCATGGAAATTGTCAAATCTGCTCCAAATTTTTATTTTGACATCATCGTTAGTAAATCAAAGGGATTGGAACCTCTCGGTTGAGCAATAAAACACGTTGACCAATCAGTTTAGAACAGACCCAGTTTGATGAATTTTTTTGCACTTTTATAAGACAAACCTGTTATGATGGATGGTCAAAATAGTCAGTTACAATGAATTCTTGGATTGAGATCTATTGTGACAAGGCATCAAAAGCTAGTTCATGATGTGAAAATTATTCCATCCTGGATCATTTCCATAGAACATCCAGATAGCAAATTCGATACAATCATTAGTGAATAATGGTTCGTGTCAGCCGGAGTTTAAACAACACAGTATGTCAATTATTGAACCTAATTCGCATGCGTAGATTTTACGCATGTAAACTAAAACAAGAAAGTAATAGCCCTGACACAAACTGGCTCTATCTGAAACTATGGAGGCAGTGGTTGTTTTGGCCCGGAAACACATTAGTGCATGTCAACCCACAACCACTACATTCACCATTCACCACTGATGATATGTATGGGTTATGTGATCATGTTAGAGCATGTGCACCCGTGCATGCGTGAGTGCATATGTGCGTGTGTCACGATGGCTCAAATGATCAATATAATTATGAAAAGTTTGTTTCTGTAAGTTTTTATGTTGGTGTTCGGATCTCAAATACGAACAACCATTTTCTATCTTATTTATAAAATAATCATATGAAACCATTATGTATAGCAAATCGAATGCATTTGCATGATTAAATAATGGCTTATCATATATGTAATTATTTTCCCAGACGACGTAGATGCTAGCATGTTGTAATCTCGTCCATGCAATTGTCTGTACGTCTGAAAACCATAATCCTAAATATAACAGCCATAATTTGTAAATATGGTTGTATGTAATATGTATTGCAATTATGCATGCGTGCATGCAACCATCAGGCAACATCAATGGACAAACATTGCAATAACTAAAAGCAAATATAAAAATGGAATTGGCGCTTAAAGCATCATTTATGTAATATATTATAACCATATATACAATATAACCGAATGTTCGAACAGATCGTTGGTTCAGTATTAGTAGCAGAAATCAATAGTCCTGGTGTGTGGAAAATACTTCAATAAATAAAGTTCGAAATTTCGCAAAAGATTGCATAATAATAATAATAATAATAATAATACTAATAATAATAATAATACTAATTATTATTATTATTATTATTATTATTATTATTATTTTTATTATTCTCACGGATTCTCGCCACTTATCTCCTGATACATTTTCCACAGTCGCAGCCCCAAACTTGGTCAACTCGACAATACCTTTCTTTTTTACATGCCCACGGGTTTTCTAGCTAACCACCTTTGAATTGGCCAAAAATTCTCATATGAAATATATGGGAATTTTTATTAGAGTTTTTTAACTGCAACTAGAGCAAGAGCTTTTATCAGATCACTACCATAAGTGGGTAGGATGTAACCCTTGGACCTTGGAGTATCATAGTTGTTGATTGATCTACAGGGCACATGCAAAAGTGGAAGGGTACCAGTCGGGCATCACATTTAGCAGTTTCGTTTTTTTGAGAAATGAACTGCTCTTTATATGAGAATTTCAATGGACATATTAGACGGTACCCTGTGATGTCCTTTCATTTTTCCACAACCCTGGGTCACAAAGGCATGTGGCAGGCACTCCTTGGGCATCACAATTAAATGTTTTCTTCTTTTGCATGGATTACCTCCCTTTACCCATACAAGCTGATTGAGATTGTTAGATTAAGTGAAATTTTAGGTTTTAAGACCACCCACACATCTTTGTAAAGTACTCAGTTATTTGACTCCTCATTGTCTTTTCGTTGATTTTCATGACAAATTTAATATAAGTATATTACATATGCCATATCAAATGGTAATGGTTTCGGATTCATCCAATCTTAAGGTCACCAAGTAGAGTAGTAGATTACCTCCCTTTACCCATACATGCTTATTAAGAGACTTAGATTGAATGAAATCTTATATTTGTAATACAGGGACACCACACTATACTCTGGTTCACTAACTTATATTTAACAAATTTCTATAGTCAATTCTCGTAAGAAAGTACTCCCACAACTTGAGATACATACTATCTCATGTTTACTATCGAACATAAATGTAACATGCTGTAATAAACAGTTCTCAGATATATTAACCATACTCAAAATATATGGGCAATGTGTCTTCAATTTGGTGATATTAACTAATTTTTTTTAAACTGTTAAAACAATTAAATTAACATATGTGAAAATGTTATGGTATTGCTGTCATTTCAAAGTTGACTTTGGAGATTCATAATTATCTATGCAAATGCAATTCATAGGTCTTCTACAGAGAAGGGGCAAGAAGATGTTGAGTCACCTCCAGGGGTAGGGCTTGCAGCCGCAATTCTACTCCATGTCCGTGCACCAAGACATTTTAAACTTGTCCAGGGTCTTCATTCAATCGACATTTGGAGATGTGGTGCACATAGAAAGGTAAAACATCTAAACAGAAAAAAATATTTTTTGTTAGTAATAAATTTAACTTAAAGAGATGGCATGACAATGATATAATAGATAAATACATAAATAGATAGCACATTGTCATATTTTGATATCTATGATGCATACATACTCCTCGTCACCATCTATGGCGCCACCGTGATTATTATTATTTTTTTTATAATTATTATTATTATTATCAAAGCTAATAATGATGTGATGTGAAGACATTATGTGAAAACGGGATCAGCTCGCCTAATGACATCATATTACTCATTGTAAATATGGGACATGATGAGATGTGAGGATTAACTACCTCGACGATCATCATGATTTTGAGATTAATGCAGCGATCTGGCGAGTCAGACCTTACCCTTTGTGATACAATTTTTGATATAAATTTCCATTAATGTCATCGTCATCATTCCGTCATTATAAGTTGTTCTAATTATTAAAAAAAATGATTATATATAAGGGTATTCCCAATGAGCCAAATATTATGGCTGCTTTACACAGAGAATGTTAAATGTCACTGACTGAGGGCAATGATTGTGTGACAGAGCTACATTTAATGATTATGATTTTAATGTGGAAATATTATGGGATAATCATTCATTTAACGAAGGAACTAGCAGGATGGATGAATGAATGGATGGATGGATGGATAGCTAGATATACATGATCCGTTTAGATATATACTATTTAATAGTTGGAATTGATGATAGTTTGAAGCAGATGATGTTGAACATATTATAATGAATTGACCTACTGCCATGCCTGGTACTTTTTCATGTTCTAATCTGTTGGTAAATAGCAACTAGAAACGAATGCAAATATTCTCATCCATAACTTGGTGTTAGGATCATGATTGGTTTTGAATGGTTTGTAAGCCTAGCACAGGTATGTTAAACAGTAGGGCTGGGGTAAACATTCGAACCTTTGAACAATCGCAAACTCTTGGAAGACGAATCATATTCAAACATTTATTTGACGATTCTTGTGGTTCGTGAAACATACATTCATTATTTTTTGCATGTCATTTCCATCTGTCTACGGCAACTATACGGAAATCATGACGAAAACGATTTACTAAGCACTTATTCTAGCCAGATACTAGTTTTGAATGATAAACCGTAATTCTGATTTACGAAAATATTTTGAATTATTTTCAGAGTAAGTTCAACCCACACCCATGATAGCATAATCATCCTAGAGTAACACATACCTTACTCGCTTAAATGGTTTAATTTACTGGCAAATATCGACATTACAAGCCAATAAAATGTTGTTATCATGTGTATTACACCATCTCAACATATTGCAGGCTTATAAGGTCTACACGGCATGCATGCTCTGTCAAAGAAAAGGCGAACGTGACATATTTTCTTTGCTATTTGCAAAATCGGCCATGATTTCCGAGAAATGATACAGTGTTCAAATTATTCTTCTAATCATTCTTCAATTACGTTTTCATTGGTTATTATAATGAACACCAGTCAATATATCCAATCAAAATGCGATGTGCTTTCTCTGATTAAAATCGAGGATGTTCAGCGTGCAATTGTTACTACCGCAAATCGGTCAATGTCGTAAAATGCTAGATAAAGATATACAATTACAGTATAGAGCTTACTAAATGAATACCAGTAAAACCGCTGTTTAGAACAGTTTTCTTGACCAACTGCGTTTATATGGGCATATTCTTTTTGCAAAATGTTATGTATTTTCATTTTATAGTAATATCTTGATACAAAATCCAGTTCAAAGTAGCCGAGAATTTGTATTCAGCAAATCTATTTTAGCTGTTTAAACTCAAGGAGATCTATCAGATCTAGATATCTGTGTTATTTAGATGAGGTTCCCGTACTAGCCTGGTTACCTGTATCGATTTATTTAACTAGTCTCATCTATAAAACGGCAAGAAGTAACCAACTAACCATGCAACGAAACTTATTTTAGGGTATTGAACTTATCTGGCTGTTATATAATAACCATTTCTTGTGTATTTTGTCAGTAAAGCCACTTGGAATTTGCAAATGATTTTGTGTATCACAATATTTCTAATTCCATTTCATCAGTATCGCGAACTGGTTCGGTTCATGAAAATCTTCACGAACCACAGCCCTATTAAACAGGCAAAATCTTTAGATTATCAAATATTCAGCGCAGCACACTTTCCACACAATTGGTAAAATGGCCATTTTAACTGACTGAATTTCACCTGGATAATAAGACATCTGTGATTAATACATGATTTGATATAAACTCATACACAGTATTGGCGGATTTGATGTATGTTTATCTTAATAAAGATTTCCCGGCATCCAGTGCATCAATACTTTGCAAGGTGTTCCTTAAGATATTGTTTTAAGACATGGAGCACATATTTATCACACAATCATGTATGCATTTAAATTTCTGGTTCTTTGGCCTTTTGTAACAGAAGCATGGAACTATGAATCACAACTTACACTGACTCGTGTTTTTTCCAGAAATGGGTGCAATATCAGAGATCAACTCATAATGAAATTTGAGGGCTACTTACTCAGTGAACCACAAGCATGACCATTAGAAATGAATATGAAAGACAGATTCATAGAGCCATCAAAGTTAAATTTAAATTTACATTTTTTTAAATTTCAAATTGATTTGCAAGTCCAAGCAATATTTCTTATTGCTCGCTATCATTGAGCCATCAAACTGATAATGAGTCTATTTGATCAATCCAGATAATAATTGTGCAGATGAACGTTTCCTGAATAGATCGATTGAGCCATAATGATGTAATCTATGTAAATGACCAATTAACATACACAGTTCAGAATAATTAGCAGGAAAATTTAAATGTAGGCTAACTACATCTTTGTGTATAAAATTAGTTGCTTCTTACAATCTTGGTTACGCACTGATCAGATGATCCAAAGATCAGCCACTATTGTCAAAAGAGCCTTCCTAGTAAGAAATAGTTGTGTGTATTTAATTGTCAGTTTTACTATAGCCAATTACAGAAGTTAATGTGTGAATATTTATCAAGTTATTTCTTAAAGTTTACAAGTTATTTTACAAGTTTAATTAATCTATATTCGTTAATTGTTACTAGTAGTAACGTTCGTCTTTGAGTAGGACATTATTCATCTGTGTAGAGAGAAAAGCACACTTTATCACAAATTCGAATCTTAAAGTCATCAGGCACAGTCTTGACCAGTCAATATCAGACTCCATGCGATGTCTCAAGAAAGCTTAAGAAGTATCCAATTTCTTCATAATGGACGATGAATGTTGTATTGGTTTATTGACAACATAAAATATATAGATAGCATACAGCAAGGATTTAGAATTCACTCTTCTTTTTTTATTTTAAATCAAATATTTCAAAATGTGTATAAGTGAGAATATTTGGATCCGTTAAATTCAGTTTATGTTGAAATGGCAGACAACATCTTGAGATGATTATGAAGTTTGTATGATCTTCTATTCCTAGATATTTAAACACTTCAACAAGCTTGGTGTTAGTACATGCCACAATACCGCCCTTAAACTTGTGTCCAAATTGAGGTTGACTGCAGATAATGAGGTGCTTGAATGGAAAAACAATTTGGAGGTGAGACAAATTAACTGTTACACAGTTACATGCATTTAATCATATGCTCATCAATCCACTATGCATACATGCAGATATGCATGCATACACGCACACACACACGCACGCAACCACGCATGCAAGCATGCATGCATACACGCACACTCGCATGCACACAACCACGCACCCACGTAAGCACGCACGCACGCACGCACGCACGCACGCACGCACGCACGCACGCACGCACAAACACAGCTACTTGCATATACATACACATCCACACATGTGATTGCATTGAGGCAGACATATATACCGAATGCATGTAGTCACACACATATTCATGCACGCATACGTGTACGTACATATGCACACACTCTGACCAGGCTTACCTGATCAATGTGACCAACTCTCATTCATTCAGACCTATAATTTGAAAAACGTTAAAATTTCAACAAATTTTAAATATGAGTATCAAAACATACAGGAGAAACTGAAACAATCATTGAACAATCGTCCAGTAACTGCGTCGAAGAAAAATCAGAATCTATGTGACATCATTGTAAAAGCCTAACCTAAAAATGTATCGACAATGTCCATCTCAATTACTAAACATTAACCCTTTTAATGATGAAGTCAGCCAAAAGCAGCCCTGCAGTGCTCTTGGGGAATGTCTATTTGTGGGCAAGGATTGGATTATTTATGAAAATCTATCACTGGAATGACTGGCTCGGAAACCGAGACAGTCAGTGGTATTTTCTCAGGGATGCTCATGTCTGGCCCTGTAAAGGTACATTAAATAAATATTTCATTAAAAAGATTTAGCCATTAAAGGCTTAGCATTAAAGCCATATGTATTTCTTCAAACAAAATGACAAATGTCAGGTTGTAAGCTAAACAAGAATATTTAGTCCCTCGTGACTGTTAAATCATGCCTATTGAAAAGCTACTCTTTCAGATATAACAAAGGAAACTGATAAACTGGGAAAAACAAGAAACTCGTTTTGGATTAAACAATTAGAAACACGGTGGCCAATGGTCCATAAATTGTAACCCCTGCCTATTAGATCAATGAGAGATTGTCTCCTTTATTCTCACATACAATAGGAAAAATGTTGAAATTGTCAAACTACTAAAAGATGAGTATCACAAATTACAGGACAATCTAAGACAATCAACCTTTCAACAAGCGGCCAGTAATTGCATTTAAGAAAAAATTGAATCTACGTGGCATCTTGGTAAAAGCGAAACTTAAAGTTTTTTTCAAAATATCACTCAATGATTTGTCATTGTGTAAAGATCAAGCAATATGGCACATCTTAAATAAAATAGGAAATCTCAGGTAATAAAATAAACAAGAATTGTGACAATTTAGAAATTTTTGAGCCAGTGCGTTGACAATATTACACAAATAAGTTGCACACAAAAACAATTGAATCTACCTATCGGCTATCAGATGCAGTCAAATAGCCGTATCTACTGATTTTAAAACATGCATACTGAACACTGATTTAGCATCAAGTTTCATTATTTAAACCACAACCCACTATCGACATACAGTTAACAGAAATTAAAAAATATTGTGGTTTCATTTGAATGTTTTGGAATTGTATATTCTTATTAAAGGAGACATGATTATAGAGTTTGCTTCAATGTACACAACCATCACTAACACTAAAATTATTTTCCAGAAATATATTGGAGATACGGATTTGGAAAGGAGCATTGGTCCTAGCGCACAGGATGACCGTAACAATGAAGAGGATAAGCCATCTACTCACTCATCCACATCACTAATCTTACCATCAACATCCTCAACACCATCTCTTCCGTTATCACCATCATCATCACCTTCATCGGCCAGTAATGATGAAAACATTGAATGCGCTGATTTACAACCCATATGTAAGTAAACATACCATTACAGATATTTCATATAAAATAAGGACCGCCTTGTTGACTATCATGTTAAATATATTAAACATGACATTATACTGGCAGATGCACACATATGCACACACCTATTCACGCATTCTTGCACATGATACATATGCCATGCACACATTCACAAGGACAAATGCTCATGCACAAACATCTTTTCTATTTGGTGATGATTACATTTAAGGCCGTTTATAGTATCTAACCTGCATTTTGAAATTATGTGTTTTTAATAAACAATATGAAATCCATTTCCTATCACTATTAGCAACTGAGTTCAAAATGATCACTATGTATATCTAGTGAGTATATTACAGCTGTACAATTCCACCAGCAATGACGATAGTGGTGGAATGGACATAATGGATTGTTAAAATCAAGAAGGGGGAAAAAACTTCACAATCACCATCATGTCAACGTCAAAGCCCTATGACCAGCTTATCAGTAACGTGAATTAGCTCCTAGTGTAACCAACTCAAATATACATTATCATCACTCCAGATAGGCTATTAATCTTCAAAGTACAAATATATATATATATATATATATATATATATATATCAGGAGAGACAAAACCTACTGATGTACATAATGATGAACCTAGCTAGAACACAATGGGGAGACAACCATAAGACATTGAAGACAATTTATTATATTTAATTTGGACTAACCTTTAATATGGCAGCACAGCATGGGCTACATCATCCACCTCCAACATTGGACTTGCCACATCAGTGAAAATTGTTGACACCATACCGAGAATAAAGAAAAAGACAACAGAGATAGCCAATGGAAATATGACAAGGGCTTACACAAATGAGAAATTCACTCAGGTTAGAGAAAAAATCGACCCATGTGTGCACAACCACTTATGACCTTGATCCAATGAAACATTATGGATGAGGTATTTCATCAAATGGCATAGCTGTGGTGAAACAAATTACTGCTATAATCCATTAGGTCAGCTTCCAAACTGGTAGAGGGCAGAATCAGTGAGAACAGAAAACGAAGTGAATTGATAATTGAAGTAGAAATACTACTTCCTGATAGTGTATGTACAAGGACTCAGACAAAAGATGAAATTGGTTTGGTTACAGTATGTTCCAGCTAAAAAAGACGTGAAAAGGCAAACAGTCATGAAGATTTGAGTAAGCATGTGTTAGGCATATACACTCATATCATAGAGAGGCAAAAATAAAGGTCAACATGCACAAGAGGTGGCTCAGTGAACATCAAGCATACAACCAACTGCCAGAACCATATGCAACGCCTTAGCAGGAAACCAACCCAGCAGGAAAAACAAAGTTATACTTTTTTGATACATGATGTAGTCACAAGCATCTTAAGTATAGGCAATATTCTAAATGCAAGATTTGATCTGGTAAATAAGTCATTACAATAAGATATACTCGCCCAAGCTGCCTTTTCTAAACATCTTAAAACAACACCAATTTGCCCCACCCAAGATGCTTTCTGTGAAGCATCTATGGCACTGATGGGGATCTACAACTCACAGACATCCTATTAAGAGCATCTTAGATGCCCTTCTAACATTGAGTCATCAACAATGACTCTTTCTTTCTTTATGATCACGTGCACACGTTTTCATAAAGTAGCTCAATGTATGTTCAAAAACATTCGTTTACTGCTATTTAATATTGGTACTATTTTTTTTAATGTTATCCTTATATTTATGACTATATTTCGACAAAGGGTGGGTGAAAGCCCTGCTGTTTGTCTTGGTATCATACAAGCAAAAAATATTGCAATACAAACTTACATACCTCTGCCTCACCCTTATTACAAGACTTGATCAATTAAGTTTTTTGTCTTAATTAAGGGAATGAAAGTGACTAAATTCGTTATGGTATTCATACAGGATATTGAAAAAATATTTTAGCTACTATGTGATGTAACAAACAGTATTTTGGCATGATTACTGCTCATGACATTAGATACTACCGGCAGACTGGGGCATAGCAAAATATAATACAGCATGCATGACCATATATTTATTTGGCTGTATAACATTACTGTCCCATGCCAACAACATATGTAAATACTTCACTGCCTTATTAATATGATTCGTATGGGCCGATATATTTTGCTTATATCATAAATATCATTATTGCACATCAATAAATCAATAACACTACAAATTTTCTACTATTTAATGACAGCATATCTCAAAAGCTAGTATAATCGAAAATTGATCTACTCATATTGATTGTTTTTATTGAATTACAGATAACACACCACCTGGATTTTGCATTGTCTGGGATAATGTGGGGAAAATGGTTAAGGCCAAGCACCAGAATACTGGCAGGCAGAATAAGATGATGCTGTGGGCATTGGCTTATGCATTGAAAAATCGTATAGGTACAACACATTTTTCTGATGAGAAAGTGGTGACATGCTCAGATATCCCAATTGAGATGCTTCTGCCAAATGCTGAGGACATGGAAGAGGTTCGGAACAGGATGGTCGTCATTGTTGGAAGGATATTGGTGGATGAAGTGCCATTTTTCAAGGAAAACCTACAGGGGTGTGCTGTGGAACACATCAAACATGAATTTTCCAAACAATCATCAAATAAAAGTTCAGTGGTAAGTAATATTTACGATCATGAAACAAACAATGACATGTATATACAAATTGTTAAATTAAAAAATCACAGCATTTCAATTTCATATTATATATTCTAAGAACCAGCAAGTCCAAACATACAACTAAGAAACCATACATTTTTTTAGTGATCAGTATTTACTGGTATACAAATCTTGTCCAAAACCACCGGGCCCAATGCTCAGAAAGACAAGACATTGTTATCTAGAGAGTTTATGGAAACGAAATTTAACACAATAACTTGATTGGTTAGGAACAAGAACATAACAGGATCTAATTAGAGTGCAGCCACTCTTGGAAGCTGTATACATGTTCATGCAACAGATCTAGTTATTAGGCTTCCAAGATGGAAGCTCTGAAAGACTAGAGTGATTGTTCTTTCTACTATTAGGCTTCCAAGCTGCAGCCTGGAAGTCTTTTATAATTGTTTTGAATATTATTATTATTATTATTATTATTATTATTATGACTATTATTGTAATTGTTTTTTGTTTTTTATTATATATATATTTTTTAATGTTTGTGCAATTTGATAATTTAGGTGAACTTGGGAGTTTTCAACGAAGATCCGTCAACTGTTAGTGGCACAATTAACATAATTAGTCACCTCCAGCAATATGTTCCAACAAATGGTGATCGAGTATTCCCTCTAATTTGCTATGGCGATGGCCTGTCATGTGAGCGCCATAATGATGCTCACATGGCGAGATGCAGTGGGAGGAAAAAGCTGGATCAACTTCAGGGACTGCATCCTGTTCCACAGGAATTTCACAAGCGTATGCTGTTACTACAAGTGCGTCAATAAATAGTTACTCAAAGTATCAGTCATTGTATATTTAAAATTACATTAACATTTAATGGATGCCATCAAAATAGTTGTCGAATTAATGGCTATTTTTATAGGGTTACACTTAATGATTGTTCAAAGTAATAGTGGTAGGGGTAACTTTATGTTTGAATCGTTTGCATATTGATTTTTACACATTGCGAATTGACACACATAGGCACATATGCACACATGCACGCACACTTGCACACATAAACACAAGCACACACAAATGCCCACACGCACATGCACATGCACAGACACACACACGCATGCACACACACACACACACACACACACACACACACACACACACACACACACACACACACACACACGCATGCACGCCCGTAATGTACGCCCGTAATGTACGTACATACGCACGCACGCACATACGCACGCACGCACGCACGCGCACACACACACACACACACACACACACACTTTTACAATTCTACTTTAAGATTCTTCAGTAAATTGATTAAAGTGGATTGCTTCGCAAGTGTAATCTTACATAGCAATACAGTTCCATCTATGATACTAGCCTCATTTGATCGACTATCTATATATGAAAATGAAAGTTTATGCACTGTCGATATTCCTGCAAACAATGGTAATAATAAACAAGGTAAATACTATCTTGCTGGTGAAGTGTGAAACCTGAAGTAACAATAACCCAAGGTTGATAGCATTATATATCTAAAGCTTGCATTGGATGGTATGTCTCTTTGGTCTAGACATTTTTAAAAAGATAATTGGAATTGTGTTGACATGACATTGACGTTTGACATTTTGAAGATAAAGTTATCACACAGCTTCAGGACTACACAGGCAACAAATAGCTAAGATTGATTAGTGTATACACGCAAATACTTGATATGCCAGCCTGGTATAAGCATTTGTGACTGTCTATCTATATAACTGACGAAGTAAGAACTAAGTAAGAGAGATGGAGGTTCTTTGAGCTGCTGCATGCAACAAATAATTAATTATGAATGCTATGAATAACCAAAACATAAATTCTCCTCCAAAGCGATATCGATTCTGTGTGGATTTGCAAGTCTACATCCATGTCACAATTTCAGGACAAGACCAGATTATCTATTAAATGGTTCAAATATTACTACCTGGCTGCATTTTGAATATTATTGAGTTATACTGGCATGTTATCTGCATTTATCAGTGCATTAAAGATTCAATTTCATTTCACATATTATCATAATGATATTGATGGAACATCTGCTTCTCTTTGCTGTACTGGGTGAGTGTACTTCTCCAGTCATATTGTATTTTACTAAGGTATTGCTATACAAAGTTTATTCCATTAATTTTCTACATATTTGTGCCTGTCGTACAATGCATCATGCAGCTGATTGTCTGGACCATGGAACCTATGCTCCCTCATAGATAGAGACACGTGTGAAAGAGCAGAATCGGACACAGTGCCATAACATCCAAGTGCAATGTTAATCAACATAGTTTAACATCATTGACTGACAAAGATGATCATGGTTACATGTATCACTGATATCACCCAAGACAGTTATAATGAAGACTACAATGAAAATTGAAACAAATAAAAATCTATTAAGGATGATGTTTTAATAACATCATGTTAATCAAAATGTATTTTGTATTTTTAGGATTTAATGAACACCTTTTTCTGTGGAAAAAGTGCAGCAGACAAAGGCACATTATTTCACCTTAAAAATGTGTTTGGGCACAAGGCAGTCAGCAAGGACATAGGTCAAACATTTAATCATGCTGTAGATTTCGTTCACTTCGTCACACATGGTTACATCATTTTGGCATGTATGCAGATTACAGGCATGAAGACGATCGATGATGTTACTACAGACATTAATCTTATATCGGACAAACAGGCCTATCTACATTCAGTTGCTGACCAAATTGTGGATTTATTCTGGTGTGATCTGAACACAGAGAAGATCATCCAAGAAAAGGACAATGCCTTAATCTATGAGTATTGCTCATGCAAACAAGGTACGCATGTGTCTACAAATAAGCAGACTTCAAATATAAAATAGTTGCAGAATTACAATAAATATAATCTCAAAATAAAGTATATTAAAATATATATATATATATATATATATATATATATATATATATATGTCACTCAGACACAGAGTGACAATCTGGTTTCTATAGCAGGCAAATTTTAAATATTCGATAATATGTTTCTTAAATCATTGAATCAGTAATTTCTCAAATAACTTTATAAATAACCAACATCATGTAAATTATTGTCTTCAAAAATTAATTATATAATGTAATTAAATTGTCTACAATATGAGAATTGTTTGTTGAATTATTAAATGCATTATTTTAATTGACTATACATAGATTTTGTAATTAAATGATCTAAAGAACGATTGCCAGCTGATGACTCAATATCATTGAGCATTTAATAGATACCATGGCTAAAATATTTTTAAATTAAAGGAATTTGGCGGAGAATGGCAATGTCATCAAGGTAGATGGCAAAGAAGGGTTAGCAGGGTAAGCTATTATCAGCCAGTTTGATATGGCATGCTGATGTGGCCAACGTTTTCCCACATACAACAGAAATATAAAAGCTATACGATGATTTAGCAATCAAAATCAAATACACAATTTATGCTATAGAATACTTATTAAAATGGTAAATAATTTAATTTGAATATATTCAGCAATTTAAACACAATGTTTAACTAAGTTAGTATTTTACAATTATATATATATATATATATATATATATATATATATATATATATATATATATATATATATATATTATTTAAGTGTGTTCATTTACAACAATCATTCATTAATTTGACATGGCAAATGACGGTTGGCAAGATGAACACAAACATTTATATTATGTTAATGTTAACATGTGAGTTAGAGGAAGATCAATTCACACTGGATGGACTATTGCCTGGATGTGCACAAATTTATTTTGCAGTTAGTAAACACATGTCTGTAATATGTTCTGAAAATGTATGTTTTCATCTTTTTTTCCCCATATATTACATGTAATGAACTGAAATTCTGTACGGTTTCATGGATGTCAAACTTATGTAGTTGCACACATGACACATAGCTTTTAAAGCTTTATTCATTGAGAGGATGAAATTATTAAATATGAAGATGTCTCCATTCCCAAAGAATGGTAAGATGCGTCATAATCAGGAATAATATTATCGAATAAAGTGTACCCAAATTTGAACCGAGATAGACCTAATATTGGAACATTAAATTGACAAATGACGATTTTTGGCTGCACACAAATCATTCATTACACATTAATAATGTCCATGCTAATTGCCATTAACAACAGCAGACCAGATAATTCCATAGCCACCATATTTTATATCTGAATTCTTATGTATCTTTATACATGAATCCATTCCATGATATAGAAGAATATATCACATACATATATTTCTCAGTATTAAAGCAGTCTTATGAATTGAAATGCATGTTTATTTCAGATTTAGGTAATCATATACCGATGATCGAGTGTTCAGGCATCCAATGTCCGGGAAATAATTGGTTTCATCTGCATTGCATAGACATGGATGTTGACACAGTTCCAGATGATGACTATTTTTGTTCTGATGGCTGCCGAAAAAGGAAGGCATATCGGTATTGTTGCAATGTAGACTTGGGGAAACATGTACCAATGATTGGATGCGACAATCCTCTGTGTCAGAAGGAGTGGTTTCACTTGAAATGTGTTTCCCTGAAACGTGCACCAGGTAAGTCAGTATGTCAAAATTAATACAATATGATTACAAAAATGTAACATGTAGCAATAAATATTTGATTACATAAGATGTAACACATGCTACATCAGCTGTAAAGATAATTGGACTAACCTGATATTGTTTCAAAATCAGTCAACGTTTGGAAAATTGTAATAGTAAAACTTTCAAACTTTCACCAACAATGTACTATTTGTACCATAAAATATGAGATGGCACATAGGTTGATTAGTCAGCGTTTATGATATATGTGATCTTAGAAATAAATGAGGTTTTAGAATAAAATAAATAAATTCACAAATGCGTATAAATGTATACTCATTATCTTGATGAAGAGGTTACTCTTTCATTCTTGTGTGAGTATGATGGCTTTTTATTTGCAGAATGAATTATGGAATATTTTTGCTTATTTAGGCTTAGCTCTTTTATTTTTTCGAAATAAAATTACATTTACAGGTATCTACAAACTGCATTTATTTTGTGTTATTCACTCTGCAGAATTTATTTAATTTTGATTTTATTTCATTTTACTCGATGATTAAACATATTTGCACAATAATGTCTTTATACCTTGAAGCAGCTTTTTGCACTTACAGAAAGAGTCATTTCCTTCAGCTTGAGGATTCAACCATATATAATTTTATTCTTATATAATATGAGAACGCTGTAGTTTATTGGTCAACACCACCACCACCACCACCACCACCACCACCACCACCACAACAACAACAACAACAACAACAATAATAATAATAACAACAAAAATAACACCAAAACTAACAACAATAACAACAGCAGATACTCAATAAATCAAACGTGTATGTGCTGTATTCAATAATATTTAAATTTAACAATATTAGAATTTGTTGCTGATGTGTACATTGCAAATATATAAGCATTAACCACTTGTGAGCCACAATTATCCTATGGTGTTGTCTCAATACACAGCCGGAACTTGGTACTGCTCAGCAGAATGCAGGACATTTGCAAAGGAGAATGGTGTTCAGGAAGTGGAGGAGGAGGAGGACTATCAGTTCAACTATGTAAAATCCCTTACATATTGTGGACTGATGGATATGGTGAGGAGAGACGCGGTTCGAGAAAATGATGGAGCGGCCATGCTATCCCATTGGCGGTTAAATATGTTAGATTTCTTCAGGCACAAACATCCAAAGTACATGGTATTGGCACACCGCTTTCTTGCAGGTACATAGTATTATATCTTAGTCATGTAGTGTAAACAAGATCACAGAGCGCAGCTGATCACCATATCTGTATTTTTATTTAACAGTGGAAACTAGCATAGCATTAGTGTCAATATGTGTGTTTGCCTGTAAGTCTGTCTGTCATATGTATTACATTTCTGACTCAGACATCCAAGTCGAAACTAAAGTGTGTTCACATATGCTCATAATCTATGCACATTTTTCAACTTTAATAGCATGAATTACATAAAGATATACGTCTGCACCTTTGGCCAGAGCATGATAATAGCATGAAAATATTACTTTATATGAACAGTTTTCCTTGTCTTAAATTTTTATAGCAATCTGATCACTGTTTTGTAATATATTTTTTGCTCGATCATTTTAAGTATAATTGATATACAGATATGTTTGTATATGTAAAAAAAATTTGCATTTTTTTTGTGTATCTTATTTAGATAGATACTTTCTAAGATACAACTTTACACACACACACACACACACACACACACACACACGCACATTCGCATGCTCGCTCGCTCGCTCACATGCACGCACGCACACACACCCACGTATATATATATATATATATATATATATATATATTCTGTATAGGTGCTGCTGGTTGGTTGCCTGAACGGTTAGCAAAGGATTCCATTTGGAATCGCACAGTCAATTTGGCGGGAGGTTCGGGAAGAAACCTTGAGGCTGACTTAGTCAACGAATTTCTAAATAAGGAGTTCAAAGGTATGCATGCATGCATTAGACATTTTTAAAACATGAAAAGAAGATTATTATTATTATTATTATTATTATTATTATTATTATTGCATGGATCTGCAGTTCACAAATTGGTAACACAAGCCAAGATAATTGTAGAAATAGCATTACTCTCACAATGGATTTTTGATAATTTTAGGGTAACATGTTTGTTAAAAGTGCTAAAAGAGTAAAACGAATCCAGCGAATACATTTAGCTTTCATAAAAATTACTAGTGTAACACAGTCAGTTGGTGGTTTTTTATATATTTGTGTCCAAAAATTTCCACAAATATCCATATTATCTGAGTCAGTTGTCACTTTCTTTGACAAAACATCATCATCATTAGAGAATGTTTGAGTCGAATCTACTAATGACTGACTTATATTTTTTGTTTATGAAGCGGACCAATGCAGAATGAGTTGCAATGGGGCAAATTAGAAATCACAATCTGAGAGATGATTTGCCTGATGACATTCATGTTGAGGGTATTGCTTCCTCATCACAGATTTGTCTCATACCATAACTCAAACATTTGATACTGAATATATCTTTTAAAATTGAAAATTACAATAATAGATAAGAATAAATATAGGACCTAAATGTTAGTAATTAACAATGGTTATTAATAAAAATAATATTTTACTAACATATTATTTATGGAAAACTTACAAAACAAGTTACTCAACGATGTGTCCTTGTTATTTAAAACAGATAACAGAAAAGTTGATAAATTCCTCCGGTGTGTAGCACAACATTTATTGAAATATAATAATGCCTACTGTCATATTATGGTACACATGAAGCCATTATGAATGCTAGAGCATTTGTAATGTATAAACCGGACCACAAATTACTAATAAGTGTTCAAAGATGTGATTTAATTGGGACTAAGTGGAGTGTGAAGCGATTCCTAGTAAAAAAATACTAAAATGAGTTAAAGATGGACATTAAACTGAAGTCAAATGCTGTTCATCTTTGTGAAAGGGTAAAATTATTGAGAGAAAACAAATGGAAACGATGTTTGGTAGATTCAAATTGGAAATTTCTTACATATCAAGTAAATTTTGATAGATATTTGAACTACCAAAACATCTAGAATATGTTTTCACAGCGATAACATGATAAAATAAAATGATTTTAGAAATGGTAATATCCAATGAAAATATCATGATTATTGATTTATTACACTCATTATGTATTGTGAAGAGGGTGTATTATTAGTCTGTCTGCCTGCCTGCCTGCCTGCCTACCTGCATGCCTGCATATCTGCCTGTTTTCATATATGCCTGTCTGTCTATCTGGATGTCTCTCTGTATGTCCGCCATGCTGTCCATCTGTCTGTCTATCTGTCTGTCTGGCTGGCTGGCTGGCTGGCTGGCTGGCTGGCTGGTTTGTTGGTTGGTTTGTTGGTTGGATGACTGTCTGCCTGTCTATGACTGTCTGTCTGTCTGTCCGTCCGGGCCTGTATCTCATACACTAGTGAGCAGATTATGATCAAATGTGAGCAGTAAAAGGACTTAACATATGAGATGAAACGTGGAAAAACTGATTGACAAATATTTTGCAAACTTGTCTCAAACCTAGAAATATATCAATTAATTAAACAATTAATCCAAAGTGATGACACATTAGGGGATGTTTGGCAATGTTGTATTGTAATTTTTTTATTTTGTCCTTACAGAGTCATTGAAAGCAGCTGGCGGAAATCTGACCGAGGAAACCGTTGCGAGGCATTCCCAAATGGTAGGAAGCATGGGGCGTCTGTTGGACGAGATATTTTTGGATGCAATCGAGGCTGAGCACAAACAGTACATCAAGAAAGAGAAGGTTGACATGAATGATGACATCCGAACATTCGTCACAACACTAGCTAAAGAAAACCTGCTGACAAAAGTACCAGCGCGTGAATTCTCAGCCTTTGCTAAATTCAAATATTCTATCCAGCCATCGTCATCAGCAGGGCTTAAAAAGAGGATGGAGCATCTTTCAAATCGGCTCGATATGATACGGCGAGTCACGAAGTCGTTCCAATAATGACCAAGATAATTTGATAAGGATAACCATGTCATCATCAATTAAAGAAGAAATACATCCGAGATCTAAATAACTCTGGAAATATTCAGTAATTTTGATGTAAGATAATGCTGTCAGTGTATTATTAGGACATTTAAATTTTTATACATAACTTCAGACAACGTCACACAGATTTGTTAATATTTGTGGGTGTTTTCTGGACACGTCTGTGTGTATGATTTGTCAATACGTGTACAGCAATTGGTCATTGTGCCTCAGTACATCTACAGCAACTCGTTATGATGCCTCAATCAGTATACAGCAACTCGTCATTGTGCCTCAGTAAGTCTACAGCAACTTGTCATTGTGTCTCAATCCGTCTACAGCAACTCGTCATTGTGCCTCAATACATCTACAGCAAATCGTCAATGTGCCTCAATCCATCTACTGCAACTCATCATTGTGCCTCAGCACATCTACAGCAACTAGTCATTGTGCCTCAGTAAGTCTACAGCAACTCATTATTGTGCCTCAGTACGTCTACAGCAACTCGTCTTTGTGACTCAGTAAGTGTACAGCAACTCGTCATTGTGCCTCAGTACGTCTACAGCAACTCGTCTTTGTGCCTCACTACATCTACAGCAACTCGTTATGATGCCTCAATTAGTATACATCAACTCATTATTGTGCCTCAGTACGTCTACAGCAACTCGTCTTTGTGACTCAGTAAGTGTACAGCAACTCGTCATTGTGCCTCAGTACGTCTACAGCAACTCGTCTTTGTGCCTCACTACATCTACAGCAACTCGTTATGATGCCTCAATTAGTATACAGCAACTCGTCATTGTGCCTCAGTAAGTCTACAGCAACTTGTCATTGTGTCTCAATCCGTCTACAGCAACTCGTCATTGTGCCTCAATACATCTACAGAAAATCGTCAATGTGCCTCAATCCATCTACTGCAACGCATCATTGTGCCTCAGCACATCTACACCAACTAGTCATTGTGCCTCAGTACATCTGCAGCAACACTTCATTGTGCCTGACTCAGTCTACAGCAACTCGTCATTGTGCCTCAGTAACCTACAACAACTCGTCTTTGTGCCTCAATCAGTCTACAGCAAGTCGTCATTGTGCCTCAGTACATCTGTAACAACTCGTCCTTGTACCTCAGTAAGTCTACAGCAACTCGCTATTATGCCTCAGTACACCTACACCAACTCGTCATTGTGCTTCAGTATGTGTACAGCAACTCGTCATTGTGCCTCAGTACGTCTACAGTAACTCGTCATTGTGCCTCAGTACGTCTACAGCAACTCGTCATTGTGCCTCAGTACGTCTACAGTAACTCGTCATTGTGTCTCAATCCGTCTACAGCAACTCGTCATTGTATCTCAGTAAGTGTACAGCTACACGTCATTTTACCTCAGTACGTCTACAGCAACTCGTCATTGTGCCTCAGTAAGTCTACAGCAACTCATGATCGTGCCTCAGTAAGTGTACAGCTACTCGTCATTGTACCTCAGTACATCTACAGCAACTCGTCATTGTGCCTCAGTAAGTGTACAGTTACTCGTCATTGTACCTCAGTACGTCTACAGCAACTCGTCATGGTGCCTCAGTAAGTCTGCAGTAACTCATCATTGTGCCTCAGTAAGTGTACAGCTACTCGTCATTATACCTCAGTACGTCTATAGCAACTCGTCATTGTGCCTCAGTAAGTCTACAGCAAACCATCATTGTGCCTCAGTAAGTCTACAGCAAATCATCATTGTGTATCAGTACATCTACAACAAATTGTCATTTTGATTTAAGATGACTCTACCAAATTCTGATCATGCCACAGCCTTGTCTATATATAGCGTGTTGCCTACGTGCCAAGCTACTCTTGATTGTGCCTCAATATGACTATAGTAATTTTGATGACTATGTCTCAGACATGGAGATATATAGCCTCGTGTCCGTGTCTACAGACACTCTTGAGTGTTTCTCTCTAGCAACTGGTGATTATGTCTTATCTTTGTCTATGTACAGTCTCATTCCCATGTCTACAGCAACTCACCATTGTGCATCAATTCGACTGTAGCAATTAGTGATTTTGCATCAGCCTTGTCTATGTACACTCTAATTCCCCTGTGTTAACTCTGCCTTGGATGGTCCCAAGCCCGGCTGTGAAAAGAGGAGGGTTTGGTGAGGTCAGCAGCCCAACTCCTAACAAAACAACTACTACAGAGACATGAAGAGCGAATATAAAGCCCAATGACATGAATGAGGAGGAGGATTCTCTATGAGGGTTTTGAAGTGTTGATATGAATCTAGAAAGTATAAGAAATTCCCATGCCTTCTGCAACTACGCATTGTACTTCATTATGCGTACAGCCAACCGTTATTGTCCCTCAGTATGACTCTAGCAACTGGTGAATGCAGCTCAGCATTATTTATGTGCATCCTTGTGTAATTGCCTTCAGCAACCCGTCTTTGTGACTCGAAAGACTAAGGTACCTCTTCTATTGATTGGTACGTAAATTGTGATGCATGCCAGTTGTGTTCAACAGTAGAAGAAATGAAAAAGAACGAGGCTGATAATGAGGTAAGCCATACAAATAATTCTAGCACACACGCGCACACAGGTATGCTGATACACACGCATACACGCACATAGTTACACATGCACACACGCACGGAGCCATACACATATACACAAACTAATTCCTGCACACATGCACACGCACGTTTATGCACACTAACATGAACGATATGTAATGTTATGGTGTGTGCTGAACTTGTAAACTTTAGTACAGTGTTATATGTGTATAGATCCCTCATCTGCTAACCTGCAAGGATCGTATGTTTTAAATCATCTTCATGATCATGATCATCACCATCACCATCATCATCATCATCATCATCATCATCATCTTTTACGAGGCATAGCCCATTGGCTTGCTCTTATCTTACCCTTTGGTTTTCTTGTATCATTATGATTACAAGACAAAAGTTATGGAAGACTAGACTGATTATTCCATTTAGTATTATATTTTCCGGCACATTTCAAATGTATTTTTTATCAAGAATAACCAAGCAAATTGAGGCGAAATTCAGGGAATATGCTCTTGATCGGCACTAGCATTAAAATAGCTAAGGGGAACATGATTAGCTCAGTAGTTTTACGACCATATTGAATGCGTCATAAATCATAATATTCATTATTATTATTATTATTACTAGTAGTAGTAGTAGTAGTAGTAGTAGTAGTAGTAGTGGTAGTAGCAGCAGCAGCAGCAGTTGTAGTAGTAGTAGTAGTAGTAGTAGTAGTAGTAGTAGTAGTAGTAGTAGTAGTAGTAGTAGTAGTATCATTATTATTATGTATTGTTTTTATTTTTTTAAATACAATTATTCTTATTTTTTCTTCTTCACTATTTTCTTCTCCTCCTCCTCCTCCTCCTTGTTCTTGTTCTTCTTCTTGTTAATATTATTATTATTAGTTTGGTTTTTTTAATTAAATTTTTCCAAAATATTATTATTATTATTATTATTATTATTATTATTACTATTATTCTTATAATGATTATTATTGTGCTTATTATTATTATGTATTTATTTATTTTAATTTAAAAAAAATTTGTATTATTATTCTTAATATTAGTATTATTATTCTTAATATTATTCTTAATATTATTATTATTCTTAATATTCTTATTATTATTATTATTATTATTATTATTATTATTCTGAATAGTTGCTTTTTATTTTTGTTATTTTTTTTAATATTCATTATTCTTAATATTAGTATTATTATTCTTAATATTATTATTATTCTTAATATTCTTATTATTATTATTCTGAATAATTTTTTTACTTTTTTGAATATTCATTATTATTATTATTATTATTATTATTATTATTAGTATTAGTATTATTATTATTATTACTTTTTTTTCTTTTATTTCCTTTTAAAAAAATATTCATTATTATTATTATTATTATTATTATTATTATTATTATTATGTTTATTATTAAGAGTATTATTATTATTATTTTTTTATAAATTATAAAAAAATTAGTATTAGTATTCGTAATATTATTTTATTTTTTTGTGTAATCACAATATTATTATTTACTATAGTTCTTCTTCTTATTATTAAAATTATTTATCATTATTATTTTTTAAATCAACTTATTCAGATTTCTTATTCTTATTCTTATTATTTTTCTTCTTTTTTTCTTATTATTTTTTTTTAACTTTTTTAACATCAAATTATTCTTATTTATTATACTTCTTCTTCTTCTTCTTTTTTAACATCAAATTACTCTTATTTATTATTCTTCTTCTCGCTCGTCTTCTTCTTATTATTATTATTATTATTATTATATATATATTTTTTAAATTTGTTAAATTCCAATTGTTCTTATTGATTCTTCTTCTTTTTCTTCTATTTATTATTATTATTATTATTATTATTATTATTAGTATTAGTATTAGTATTATTATTACTTTTTTTTCTTTTATTTCCTTTTAAAAAAATATTCATTATTATTATTATTATTATTATTATTATTATTATTGTTATTATTCTTATTATTATGGTGATTATTATTATGATTATTACTAATATAATTAATATTATTAATTTATTTATTAAACAATTTTACAAGAAAATATCTTCAATCAGACCTTTTCTAAAAATCCTCGTAGATTGTTCAATCTACAATCGGGCGCCGTCCGGCACCGCAATACGTGATCCGTGTTTTAGCGCGGACTCGCTCGTGACGTGAGTCGTCAACCGAAGCGAGAAGATACGAAAAAAGCAGAATGTACGCGCAGACAAACGTGCCTGTTGTTTACTTTGAATAAAACGAAGACTGAATGGTTTAAAGAGAATAATTCACTAAACTATTTAAGGCAATCTGATGTTGCCGATATGTTTTTATTGACTGCATAGTTCGATTCGCACGTATATCCAGTTTTCGTATAAAAACAGGCGTGTTAAATATGGGCCGTTTCGGCGGAAAATCCAGACAGGAATCGATAGGCAGATGTTAGAGACGCAGTTGTAGACTGCGGCTCTTCATAGAGACTACTTATGACCCACCCTTTTCCATACCCCTATTACAAACATTTTTCATGAATACGCTTAACTTATGATTCATGATTTCTGTTAGGCAGCTTAACAGACATTTGACAGAAATCATGATTTCTGTTAAGCGTATTCATGAAAAATGTTTGTAATAGGGGTATGGCCATGGAAAAGGGTGGGTCATAAGTTTCTGTAAATGGCACCAAGATAAAACAGTAGTCACAGCTTAATGCGCCAATGCTGGGCCAAAACTGTGCCGATACTTCCCATATGAATATTAGAAAATCATGTACCATTTTGCAGACGCTTAACTTGAAGGCCGGATGACACCATAATATTCAAAGCGTGTGGTTGAAGTACAATCAAAATCCGTCTCGCACATATAAGCAGTACGAGCATACCATAAGAAATAAGCGAGAAACGCGAATTTAAAAATACGCAAACAAGGACTTCTGATTTCAACTTGTTCAACTCCGGCAATCGATAAGCCAACTCGTTCTACGTCACTAGCGGGACGGCACACATAGCCCTGCATAAGAACGCATAGTGAAAACGGCATATATCGAAGGCGCTGCCGCTGAAATTACGTGCAGTAAAAGCGATATTTATACTTCGTTCTAATGCTGTTTTTCCTGCTGAACACGCTAGTGCATTTTAATTTGTTATTCAACCGACCGATCTGACACTAATCGTTGTCAACCCGTGCGTATAAAATACCACAAATTTCGCTCAAAACTACAGTGGGGAGGTCAATCGCTACCTTATAAGCGTCGTTCGTGTGAATAAATCAGGTTGATTACGTCCCATAATGGTAGTGTATTTTACGGTGGAACTCGCTCAGCCCATTTGTGAAAGGTTGTCAGATATTGACCAATATCTCTTTTGAGTTAATTACTGAGAACTTTTCAAGCAAATCAGTGCTTATTTTTTAAATGTTGATGAATGCCTGATCTATTTATGCAAAGTTGTACAGCTAACGTCGTTTGCATGAACCTAATTTCTAGAATAGTACATTAAGTCACTAACACTATGTAATGTAACATACTGTATTATTCTAGTTTGTGTCCATCAAGTTTCATAATTGTGGGTTATTTTGCTTCATAGTTACTAGCCACATATGATGTAACTAACTGACTGATCGGCCAACTTAATCGTGGTAGGGTTAGAAAAAACCACCAGCTTGTGACTCCAAAAGCAGGTGTCCGCTATGGACTGGGTGGATTTCTCAAAGGTTAGAAATTGGCTTAAGCCATGAAAGTGGCTAATTTCCGATGGCACCGGTCAATCAGATTACAGTCTACAGATGCCATAAAATGTTAGCCAATTTCTTAGCTTATGCCAATTTCTAATGTTTGTGAAATTCACCCCAGGTTAGGCAGGTTTGACTGTAATTCTGAGGTTGGCTACAATTTGCAAACATCCTTAAAGATAATGACTGCTTCTGTGAAAGCTCGTAAAGTATTACTTTAACTTAAAGTAATACTTTACGAGCTTTCATAGAAGCAAAGTCATTTATGAGATCATTCATGTCCAAGTCTTTGGCAATGTCATTTTCTATTGACAAAACGGCCAAATCATTTAGCCGTTCTTGTGACATTGTGGTCCTGAGGTATGTTTTTATCAGCTTTAACTTAGAGAGACTTCTTTCACCAGACGCAACAGTTACTGGGATTGTAAGTAGAATCCTAAGTGCAATCCAAAAATTAGGAAAGTCTGCTGAACGTGTCTTGATCGAAAGGAAGTTCAATATCTTAAGAGGGTCTCCATGGACTGAATCAGGTAGGATTGATTTCAAAGCACACATCTCTTCAGCAAGCATGCCTCCATCAATATCACAATCTTTGGCTGCTGTGTCCGATTTGACTATGGTAAGTACTTTTTCTAGTTCTAAGGCACACGTGTTCAACTCAGATTTTGGTAATAGCTGAAACTCATACAGAAATCCAAATATCTTCTGGTGATTTTTCAACTGTTCAAATCTTGTGTCAAGTGATGAAATAGCTGCGTCTATTACTTTATTGAAGCAGTTTATAAGGAAAGCATTCCGTGCATCTGTGACAGGTTCATCGTTACCTTCATAGTCAAACATTTTCTTCTTCCTACGAATTCTAGTGTCCTTGAAAATTGGCTCTGTCTGAAGATTATCTGCTATTTCACTTGCTATCGCAATTGCACTTTCAAAGCCATTTCCCCGGTATTTCTTTATCCACTTGCATGTGTTCTCAAAACTTTGTAATGCACTTGTTAATGCTATAGAGTCACATTGTAGCTCTTTGCTGACATGATTGATTTGAAACAAAATGTCATACCAAAATACGATAGCAACAAGGAACTTGACATTTTTCAGTTCATTACAGAGCGATGCTGCTTCACTACGAGCCATATGATCGTTTGCTGTTTCTGAAATTTTGGCTAACGCATCGTAGAACTCCACAGTTTGATATCGGACTGATTTTACACTTTGGACGCGACACTCCCATCGAGTGTCACTCAGGGGCTTGACAGATAAATCCTTAACAAACTCCTGGAATATAGTCCACCTCTGCGTCGATGCTGAAAACAACACATACAAACGTTGTACTATGCCAAAAAATGTCATTGCTTCAGGAGACGTCTTTGCCAAATCACCAAGCAGCAGATTATAGCTGTGACATGCGCATGGGGTGAAAAATGCTCTTGGGTTTAATTCTCGAAGACGCGCTTGTGCACCCGATTTGTGACCTTTCATGTTTGCACCGTTGTCGTATCCTTGACCACGAATATCGATGGCTTCCAGTCCCAGCTCATTCAACTCATACAGCAAGACGTCAAGAAGGTTTTTACCTGTACTTTCATATACCTCAATAAACTTTATGAAATGTTCATAAATTCCAGGAGAAACGTTTGAAATTGATGAACCATCTGACACAGCGAATTGTTAATGACATCTGTTCGCTATGACTGAGATCAGGTGTGCAGTCTAATATGACAGAATAGTATTTAGCAGCCTTTATTCTTGAGACGATGGTTGTTCGCACCTTATTGCCCATAAGAGAAATCAGTTCATTTTGTATCCGTTTTCCTAAGTAGTGGTCATGAATTTCTCCATCTTTCACTCTTCCCAAATGTTCTTTCATAACCGGGTCAAATTTCGCAATCAACTGTACGAGACCCAAAAAGTTTCCATTGTGTGGCTGGTACAATTTGTCAACAGAACCTCGAAAAGCCATGTTGTGCTCGGAGAGAAATTGTACAATTGCTAGAAGGCGTTCAAAAACATTTCGCCATCGGCTTCTTTCATCATTGATTATTTGTTGGTTTAGTTTATCAACAGTACATTCACTTTCTAGTCTTTGTTCCAAGTCAATCCATTTCAGTGTAGCTTGTATGTGTACACGTTACCTCTCGTGCTCAGATAGACGTACAGTGGCATTTTTCCAGTCACGGTATCCATCAGATCCTAAAGCCATATTACAGTTCCCAAAAAGCTTGCAGCAAAAACAGAATGCACAGTCATTTCCTGTGGAGTATACAAGCCACTGGCAATTGACAATTTCTCCATTTGGTAGCTTTCTTTCATAATGGTTATGTGAAAACCTCCGTCCTGTGCTATACCACTACGGTAAAACAATTAAGTTATTAACCACTCTAATCTCAACATCAACAACGGGGGCGGGGGCGATGTCAGTGGGTGCATCTGTATAATCTGTGCAATATTAACGATAAACTTAGGTTATAATAGCTAGCACATATATGCCTACTAATACCGCATACGCACAGCTTCAATGTATGTGTAGCAGGCCTAGTTTAATTATACAGTGCTATGCCTATGTGTATGCATTAAACCACCACCACCACATTTTGCGGGGCCCTCTGTGCGGGGGCCCTAGGCGACCGCCTTGCTTGCCTAGCCCTAAGGCCTGCTCTGCACTCTGCTCTGGATTGGCATATGCTTTCAGTAAATTCAATGCACCGGTTATGACATCATCAGGGATTTATTGTGCGAATCGCCAATTAGTCTGCAAACAATAACAGGAGAATTAAAATTTTGTCATATCATGACCCTAAATTCTGAGGTTAAATGGGCGATACCGTCGGTACAAATAAATCAAGGAATAATTGTGCTGTACAGGTCAGTGAGGAAACAGACAACACTGATATAAAATTATATTAGCAGTCAAATTCATGTTGCTATATAGCTGCCCATTTAGAAGCAATACAAATTAAATATACAAATTGAAGGAAGGTGTGGCATATGGGAAATGACTATTAGAATATGGTTCGATAGTGATTTTCCTGTCGTCAACAAATTTACATGGGTTGGCATGTTTTGTCATTTGCAAGAGTAAAGCAACATTAACCTGTACATAGTGATATTTTGCTTCATTTGCCAGAATTCAGATAAGAAGCAAAATGTTTTATGAGTAACTGATTACTTATTATGGTTCTATATTATTCAAGGCTTTGATATGCTAAGGCATTCCACCTTGCCGCAAAATGTAACGGGTATACAACGAAGTCATGAATTCTGCCAAATTTTACAAGAAAAAATTGTATAATGGTGACAAGGTGATATTTAACCTTTGATGAATCTGATAAGCGAGATGGTCTTTTCCTCTGTCTCTCATCTTCTCTCCTGCGTCTATTCATCTCCAGTTAGATCTGGGGTGAAAAATGTATTTGTTAATTAACTGTTACAAAAATTACATATGTGCCACTCTTTTATATTGTTTGTTTTTCATGTCACTTGTATTACAATTTGTCGACAACTAAATTCTTACACCTGGATTTAACTTTATTTCAGTAAAATCTAGGGTTGAGGAATTTATTTTCAAACATTGTAGATAAATGGTATGAGGAGATAATAAGATTGGCATACAAGTAATAAAATAGCACATGTTTCAATTAAGGCTGAATATAACTAATGATACCATAATATCCGATGCTAATAACTTGATAGCTCTGAGAAGTAATTTTGCACACTGCCAATGACTAATTATCATTAAACAGAATAGCACTACGCTGTGTTACAATGTTCTCTCAAATAATTTCTTCAACACTGCATTTTACTCAAGATGAATGAAAACATTGTTCATTTTGAGTAAAATTTAGCGATGAGTAATTTTCAAACATTGTACATGAATGGCATGAGCAAACAATAAGATTGGCATTAAACCAATAAAATACAAAAATGGTTTCATATATCTATACCTATGGTCTTTAGGCTTTATATAAGCAAGAGGTCCAAGGGCCTTGACGCTCGCCAAAGCCAATAACATTGAAACCAGTAGCATTTGAAGAGACATGTGATTCTTTAAATCTAACAGTAATAAGACAAACTACAAAATTGGAATTCTATCAATATGATAAACGAGTTAGGTAAGAAATAAACTTTATCAAGCCAAGAAAAGATACAATCTAACGTCCAAATGATAAATCTTGATTGGTGTAACACGATAGGGTCCTTTCATCCAAATTTGTTTAAAATCTGTCAAGAGGTTAATAAGGAATAGCGCTTTAACCGATTTCCTTGATATTTTGAGGAAATCCAGGATGGCCGCTGGAAAAATTTACAAACACATTTTTGTACAGATCTTCGAAAGCATACCTCAACGATTTGATTTCCAGTAGTTTTTAAAACAAAATTCAAGAGTCCTTCCATCCAAATTTGCTTTAACCCTTTAGTCGGCATGCCGGTCAAAACAACAGCTATAGTGATTAAACCTTTTAATGATCAAAAATAGTTTTAAAAAATAGACATTTCCTCATAGGGATTGTCCGTATTTTATGATAAAGAATATTTTAGAAAACTTATCACTGAAATGACTGGCTCATTATGGAGCCAATGATTCCAGAGATAAGTTTTCTAAAATATTCTTCTTTAGGCCTAAAATATAGACAACCCCTATGAGGATATGTCTATTTTTACCATTTTTGATCATTAAAAGGTAAAATCCATCACGCCGTTAAGAAGAAGCAATTTGACAGATGAACGGACAGACAGATGGCTAAACCTCAAAGGCCAGGTGAGTTAATAACGATAATATCTGACTTAACAACTTGGTAACAAGTGCTCTGAGATGTACTGCCCATGACTAATAATTACGAATAAACAGAATAGCACTACAAACAAGAGAAAATTAAAGTTTAAATGAGCAAAACGTGTATGATTTGTTGCAGTAAAAAGGCTGCTCAAGATGAGCTCAACAGGAATAGATTTCACAAATATGTGAATCATTTGATTACAATCATATTATAAAATGTCATTATGTGCAGAATCAGGTGACGCAGTATGTTCTTCAGCATGTGCGGCAAGTGATGATGATGATGACTGATCATCCACAAGGTCTGCTGGTTGTGCCAAAACACGATCCTCATTAGCCTAACGCTCAGGTTGTGATGATTGGGACACATCTGTGAAATCATCTTCACTAAAAAGATCACACAATTGTTGTTTGAGAATCTTGATCTGGTTTCTCAAAGAATTATTGTCACGTAACAAAAATGTCTCTCTGGTAGTAAGAGAATGCACCTTCTGCTTCAAGACAATAATCTATTCGTCTATTCCACTAATTTGACATTTTGTCTTGCTATCAAGAACTTTTATTTTCCGGCGAATTCTGTCCAAAGTTGCAGACACAGAATCATTTTGGTTGGTTGAGATGTCGTACAATGCAGCTTTGATGTGTACCTCTAAGTCCTGGACTGAATATGAAATAAAGTCTATTAACGTTTCCAATGTCTTTTTTTAGGGCTTGGACTTGAGCTAGTGGATGGATCAGAATACTGTTTTCCTGCCATAATTATGTCTGAGAAAAAAACCCAAAAAAATTCAAAGAGCAGATCCAAAACAAGAGGCCCAAGGGGCTCACTCACCCAGAATTATTGGTCACTTGCAAAACCGAGCAACAGAAATTGTTCAAATACCATGGCCGCTGGAAAATTGAGCAATCTAATTTCTGTGTGGAAGTTACCACCATAAGGGCCCTTTCACCGAGGCTTCATTAAAATCAGCCCGGCAGTTGATGAGTAGCCTTTTAAATGATTTCCTGATGATATTTAGGAAATCCAAAATGGCTACGGCTAAAAATGGAGCCATAAGTTTTCAGTTTAGAATTTCAGAAACATTTCACCAGAGAATCCTTACAGACAAATTGTGTTAAAATCTGCCAAGTGGATTAGGAGATAATTTTTTTAAGCGAAAGATGGCGGAAGAACAATGGATAGTCGCCATGGCATAAGCTCACGATGAGGTACTAAGGTATCCATAACAAGAGGCCCAAGGGCCTGTAACGCTCACCTGGACCATTAGCTTTGAAGCATTTGCACGTAAGTAGACATGATGGATATTTTATTCGGAAAATCCAAGATGGCCAGTACAAAAACTTACCAATCAAAATTCTTGCTTGATTTCTTGGAGCCTATTGCCATAGGATCGTTCCACTCAAGTTTTCTTGAAATTGAGCCATTGATTAAGTAGTTGTAGTAGCGATTTAAAGGATTCTGGATCCAAGGTGGTCACTGACAAAATAAACCAATCAAAATTCTGACTACATGTTCTGGAGCTTACCATGATAGGATCGGTCCATCCCAATTCTATTAAAATCTGCCAAGTGCAAGTGTCATGCATTTATGGTTCATCTAATGATAATCATGCATAAAGCTGCTAACACAAAAAATAATTCAAGATGTTAGTATATTAGTATGCAATTATGTTTCGTCTAATTATAACAATGCACACATATGAACATGCCAAAATTTCATGCAATTATGTTTCAGCTTAAATTATAATAACGCACAAATATGAGCATGCCAAAATTTCATGCAATTATGTTTCAGCTAATTATAATAATGCACAAAGCTATATGTTCCACAAAATAAGTAAAGACGTTAGTATATTAGGTGATTAAAATATAAAATATAACATGTTAGTAGATTAGGTTGTAAATTTTCACAAAATAACAAAAGTGACTTTTGGCCAGAAGGAAGAGATATTTTTTCAAGCTATTTGGGGAGCTAGCAGAGAGATATCGGCCATGTTGCATACGAAAGGTTTGGTACCTGAAATGCATAGGGCTATAGGTGGGAACACCAAAATGGTGATTCTTAAGTTTGGACCCCATGCACAGCCTCCCAGGGGCACTGTTGAAGAACCCCCAAAATTTATTTAATCGGTCATGGTTGAGTACGAGGACAAAACTATGCTTACTTATTCCTCATGGGGCCTGATTGCAAAAAGCTGATTCTTAAGTTTTCGGATACTGGATTGACCCACTTAAGAATGACCTAATTAATGCTAATTATCACTTTTATTGGTCTTGTTGCATCCAAGGATGAATTTTTGCCCACAGATACTATAAGATATGCTGATTATTAAATGACGATTCCTAAGTTCCAAGTCCATGTACTAACCCACTTAAGAATGGGTCAAAGGTGATGATGACCTAATTAATTCTAATTACTTTTATCGGTCATGTTGCGTACGAGGATGATTTTTTGCACAAATATACTCCAAGTTATGCTGTTTATGAAATGATGATTCTTAACTTCCAACTCCATGTATTGGCCCACTTAAGAATGGGTCAAAGGTCACACCCTATTTAACCCTAATTATGATTTTTATCGGGCATGTCGAGTACAAGGGTGAATTTCTGCCCAAAGATACTCTAAAATATGCTGATTATGAAATTATGATTCTTAAGTTCCAACTCCATGCACTAACCCACTTAAGAATAGGTCAAAGGTCAAAGACTGACCTTAATATGTTTCCGGGAATGGCATAATCTATTATTGCTCCACAACCAATTGGCGTAGGAAAATGGAATTTGGTTTATTGGACAGATCTATACATGAAGAACAAGAATAATTTCTTAATGTTTTTATTTGCTTGCCTTTCTGGCTAAATAACAAGATAAAGGTAGCATTTTGCACAACTTGATTAAGTATGTATATTAATACTGATGCGAGGACAGACAAGGGATTGTGAGACCCTCAGAGCAATCTTGGCCGCGATACATGCACCAAAATCGCAGCGTTACATATGGCAAATAACATACGAAGCCAACCACATTAGCACCAAGTCAGGCCTAGACTGTGCAGACGAATCTGGTTTGTGATTGGCCATGATTTACGAAGATGTAGACTGATGAAGGATTGCAAGACACACTGAGCAGTCTAGGCCCTGATACCCGCACCAACTGTACCACTCACACAGCAAATAACATATGAAGGCAGAATATTGGCCACAAGTATCTGGCCCCAGACAACACAGACGATCTGGCATGTGATTGGTCAATGTATACAAGGTTGTGATCTGATGGAAACAAGGATGAGTGTGGATGAAAATGAAACAGCTATAGAACTATTAGAAGTTGGACAGGCACGCCAATTAAGAATTATTTGTTTATCTCAAGCCTACACAGAACACGACTACGAAAAGCTCATTCTGACCATGTGTCCATTGTTCATATGACTCACGACTTAAGAGTGGGGAATATTTAGATCTGGACTAACTGGCACCAGATGGAGTTTATCCGCAATGGCTGAGTATGTCAAGTAATCCTACATCTAGAGATTGACTTGCCAATCATGTATCAGAAAAGTAATTGTTAAGTGCTCTGTTTTGGGTATATATGATAGCAATAAACGTAGGCTAAACCCATGAAGGTAAAAACTGTTTATAGTTAAATGATTTAGTCCATGCCCCCCTCCTCATCTGATAATGTATCTTTATCAGATGAGTCGACGCGTATTGTTTCCTCGTCATCAGACTCGATTTCATCCTCAGGTACTAGGGATTCCGGGAGCTGATGCCCTTCACACCAAATTGGAGTGTATTCTCCCTCATACAATTCCCAACCGTCACTCTCCAAGGGGGGGGGGTGTTGGTGTAAGGTGACTTCACTTGCATGGCTCCATATTCTGGTGATGAAAGCAGCCCTCTTGATGTGGGTTTTAACATCGTTTTTCGTAATTGGCTTTTATCTGTCTTTGTCATCATTCCATCAGGGCAGCACATAGACAGGGGCACTGGTGTAAGGGGGAACTGAAAGATGTGCTGTAAATCAATATTCCTCTGAAGCAAGTATGGCAAGGCATCCCATCAAATCCCGAGTGCATTTTAGGACAGCAACCCTCTTGTCTGTAGTTCTTCGATTTGTTGCACATTCATCCGAGAATGTTTTGAGTTGAACTTTGGGAATTCTGGCCTCAAATCTAGATGGGTCACTTTGACATGCTTGAATAAATTCTTCATGTATAGCCTTTCCACTTTCTCGTACTACTTCACTTGATGCTTTGCCAGTATGGATGTTATAGAGTATCGGCACTGTTATCCTCTCACGATGAATGTCTGTTCAAGTCCTTGATATCCCTCTGTACACGTGTTGGTCATATTTCAGTTGTAATATCTTGATTCACTACTAGTCCAGCCATTTCCTGTAGGAGACGAATAAAGGAAGCGCGAGTGGACTTTGTTATCATCCACCTGAGACGAGCACCATAGTTGTTGGTTGAAGATGTCAGTCGGGAAGCAGCATCAGCATTGATTGTTTGCTCAAGAGTCTACAGGACACCTGCTGAATGGGTGATTCGTTCTGCAGATAGTGAAGGCGCCCTTGCTCTAGTGTATCACACAATCCTGGGTGGAAGTCCTCTACATTCAATAAGTCCAACTGAAACTTTGTCAGCCAGCGACAGTAGTTAACATGGTTCATCACGAAGAATAGATCAGTAATTTTCGTCATGGTGTATATGTACAGGTCACGGTTATTCGTTCAAATCGACCTCTCCAGAAGATGGAACTGGCGAATGCAGTCAACGTATATCATCCAAAATCGTGGCGTGGATCCATGTGCTCCAGCTCGTGTCTCTTCTGTATATAGTTCGTAGCCCGCAGCACAAGCCAAGAAGACACTTGAAGTCATTGCGGATTGCAGCTCTTCTTCACCTGGTCCAATTTCAGCCAACAAAGCATGAATTTCATCCTTGTTTTCATAGGTTTCCAGAAATGACAGAAAGTGCAGGATTTCGAAAACTAGAGCTAGAATGGTATGAAACGCTTCCCAGTTATGAATCCGTTCAGTGAACCAGGTGCAAGTACATCTGCTTCTGTAAGCATGTTGGTTCCACCCGGATCAGCTATCAGCTTGCCAACTGCCTTGAAGAAAGCCATTTCCACATGAAATGTAACAAGCTTGATGAAAATATTATCAAATGTGGGTTTCTCTGTTGCTTGAATTTGTTTGGCAGGCGTGCAGCATTCAGATCGTATGTCACAATTCTGTACTCCTGATTGCACTCCACATCTATGCAGCATTCAGATCGTATGTCACAATTCTGTACTCCTGATTGCACTCTTCAGCACATCTCTGTGTTATTTGTAGTGTCTCCTGGATAACATCTAAGCCTGTAATTGGCTGTCGTAGGTTTGGCAGATATCGCACCTCTTGTCTTGGTAAAGTCTCCCTGTAATGTGTGGCATTAAATCCAACCCACATAGGACACATGCCATTGCCAAGAGCATGGAGCATCATCTGGATAAGGTCCATCTGTCTCACTTTCAGGGTTGGAGACATTCGTTCTTGTAGCTGAAGACATTCATTTTTGGAATCCCTCGGTATGGCATGAGTGGTATCTCTGGTAAATCAAGACTTCTCTTTTTGCTACCTTTCTTCTGTTGTGGACCCTTGCCTGCTGCTGTGTTGGGTTCACGCCTGCTACTGGTGCTTGATTCGACTGATTTCATTGGTACGAAGAGTGTTGGCACCTGAAAGTGTGTGTGTTAGCTCATCGAAGTTGTCGAAGGCCAATCCCATTGGACTTAACTGAACAGTCCCCTCTGGAGATGTACTCTCTTTATCTAGTACGGCCTCTGCAGTAGCTGTTTCGAGCTCCTCTAAACTGCTATAGCTAATACAATTCCCAAACCTATTGAGTACAGTGAACAGCTTTTTGCTACCTGTATATAAGGATAGGCGAAAGTGTTATGATTGTAGTATGTGAAACAAACTCGTTTGGAACACATCGCTATAGTTGGGTGCATGATGGCTATAAAGCAGTGCCTAGAGTACAGTCTAGACCACGCTCGCTAACGACAACAAAAAGTATGGACACCTAAAGTGCATGTGTCCCGAGTTTCTAAATATAAAATTGTGCCTTTTTTACCAAGTGACCAGTTAAGAGTGAGGTCCCATGTGGTACAATTATTGCTCAGGTTATTTAATGCATTCTGCAAGCCGGTTGGAGTTTCAGATACAATTTTCACCAGAAATCTCTGGCATGTCACGCAGGAACAAATTAAATAGTATTGGGCTGAGAACACAGCCCTGTTTGACACCAACACAAGAAGAGAAACTGTTGCTGTAGCCATCACTGACTTTAACTGCATATTTAACATCACTGTACATATTCTGAATGATATTAAGAAAGTTTCCACCAATTTTCTGCGAGATACTGTGTCAAATGCAGATTTGAAATCCACAAAGCAACAAGAGATTTTTATTGCTGACACTGTTCACATATTTGTCGATTGTAGTTTTTAATGGTAGTATATGATCCGAGGTACGAGCATCATTTTGGTATCCAATTTGGCATTGCAGTATTAATTTATCATCTACAAATTTTGTTAATCGCATCTGAAGAATGCTACAGAAAAGGTTGAGAATTTTGTCCTGACCACCAGCCTTCCCATTTTTAAGTTTGGAGATAGCGTCAGGGATCTCAGACGGTTTAATTGAAAAGTTTATATTGTTAAAGACTGTATGCTTATTTGTAGCAATAAATGCACCGATGGCCTGTTCTGAATCGTGGTTGGCACATGCAGGAGCACTATTGACTAGTTTCCTGAAATAAGTTACCCATTCAGTACATGAAGTAGGATTTGTTTTATAATTTCTCACAGAATCCCTTAATTCGTTGTATAGTTTCCAGAAGGATTGGGGGTTCTTAGACTGGAATGCTTCCATCTGCTTCAAGATCTGTTGTTTAAAACAAGCTTTCTTTTTAACAACAGTGCTTTTGAATTTCTTGCGTAGGCATCGAAAACTACTTAATAGAATAAGATTATTTGGATCTTTGTGGAGTCTACGGCTTAAACTTCTAAGATCTCTGTTCATCGCCACGCAATCAGAATTAAACCATTTGTTTATTTGCTTGCGTTTAGGTTTTTTGAGCTTGGCAGTGTGGATTTTAGATTGTTTGATACCTGCAATATTTGCGGCATCAACAATTATGTCAGTAATAGATTCGATACCGGACTCATATGAGGTCAGATTACGTAAATCTAGTGACATCAATTCGTCAATTCGGGTGTTTATCTGAGGATCAGTCATTGAATTCATGAATATAATATCATCGCCACTTTTCCATAGAAATTTTGGACATGGTGGGTTGGGAGTGTCACTAGGTACATGCTCATATACCCCAGAAAATATAACGTGTTATATTTGATGGATGTATTATAATTATCCGTGATTGTTTATTACGATTAAGCATGCTATGAATTATAAACAGTGTGTGCTTGCGTGAAATAGTATATACATGCGTGTTAGGGGGGGCATGTATCAGATTATTAAAATTTCTACTAATTATGTAGGGGAGAGGAGGTAGTTTTCAATCGCTTAAGGAATCGTGATATTTCTCCTTGTTCTAAGAATATTTTCAGTGCACCATCTTATGTCAAATGGAAGGACATAATACTGTCAAACACTAAACTGTCTGTGTCCACCTCTGCATATTAATAATAATGCAACGCGGTGGTGGTAGTTTTCAATCACTTGCTGTTTTTCTCTTTATTTGAACTTTGCAATTTGAAGTATTTCATTATTATATGCGATGTGTGTTATCTTTTAAGTTTACCTAAATCATTTGCTCATCTGGCAGCATTTCTTACTGCAGTGATAAGCAAATAATGACTACCTTGGGTCTTGCTAAGCACAGGTAACAATCATCAAACAATCTGAGTGCCATCTTGGAGAATACAGCAAAGGTTTTATATAGAATTTATAAGGGATAGCTTGCTAGTATTATTTAATTATGACAAGAATTATAACGTGACTGGAATAATCAGAAGTTTGGTATTTCTCATCAGGCGATTGAAAACGGCCTCCAGTATTTGATGATTTTAGCTTACGGTTCATTTCACACAAAATCATTCGCAGAATTAAAGTTTTGTATTTCAGTCAAAGATTAGGCATCAAATGGTTGCTTGATTCGGGTTTTTAAGCAACCATATGTAAAATTCCCTGTGCTTTACCGTTTGTCTTCAATGAAGCATTTATATGACTGCTACCTCTTAAAAACATTATTTAGTTAATTAGTCATCTAAAATGGTGTTGGTTCTACTTAAAAAACTTGATATTAATAATAATCAATTGCACAGTGAAAAGGTTTTTGCTGAGCACTAAGAATAAACAATAAAAATTATATAAATGTAGTGTGATAGTTCTTTTATAATTTTGAGTGTCTAAAATAGCCTGATTGAAAACTACCTCCGATTGAAAATACCCTCTACTACCCTATTTGTTTTTCTTTTTTAGGTATGTCCTGTTACGGAGAAGCAACTCAGTCAAATTAATTTAATTTGTTTATGATGATTATTGATGATGATGATGATGATGAGTAGTAGTAGTAGTAGTAGTAGTAGTAGTAGTAGTAGTAGTAGTAGTTATGCGTAGCATGCGTTAGTGCAGACAAACAACAATTATCACAAATGCATGGACATATTGGAGTCTGAATTATATGAGAAAGTCCTCTGTAAATTTAACTTACAAGTAGGTAGAAACACTACCATCTTGGCATGTAAATCTGAGCTTGGTATATACTATTAATGACATAAACACCCGCACATTTGGAAAACATACCATTTTATTATTTTTCATCTTAGACTGTCCTCCAAACCTCTCGCCACTCGTCGGGCAGTTTTTATACGAAATGACCCAAAACAGAGACATGATCCTGAATACCCTCTCCACCACGCCCATCCCAACATGAATAACGATAAGCGGCCCACAAAAGACACATTCAATATTAACTCACATTATTTAGGTTGCATGGCTTCCATATCAGTCACCCTCCTAGTCTTTATGATGTAAATAGCAATATATAAATGTTTATAGCTATATAGTTATATTTAATTAATCATAGTTAAAGTATTATTAAATTTCATACATCGCTCTTTGTATATCACACATTTTGAAGATTTCAGTTATCTTCTTACTAACGGGTCGGTGGTCCCGCTTCGCTGCCGGTAAGTTTATGATGTAAGGTTGCTGCGACAACCACTTGCCGGCGGCGGAGAAGGAACGTGGCAGTCTGGCTCGTCTCGTCGAGAAGATGGTGAGTGACGATATTTATGAAGACTGCTGGGCCTGATCTGACGTTGTGGTGCACCAGGTAAGGACTGAAGGTCGCCTTCAGCTCAGACTAGATTCCTACACTACACTATCTTGCTAAACTAATCAACCGACAAACGACTGACTTACATAAACGTAAGTTAAATAGATTTATTGAAACTTTATAACTAATATATGAATTCTAAGCAAGAGCAAGATCGCTCAATAATCCAACGTATTACAATTATATGTACGAACGAGTAGACTCTGCTAACAAGAGGTTTGACTAAATACCATCAGCGAGACGTTCAATGATTCGGAGGGGTGAGTTTGAATATCCTTTCTATACCTGAAAGTCCATCTTTTATAGTACTCAGAATCTCTAATTCTGAGGTTCTATACATATCGTAAAAATAAGATTCCTCCTGAATCTGTTTTAATGACTCTTCTAGGCACGTCATAAGCACACCTTGATTGGTCCGGACGATCAGTCCACCAATCGACTTCTGCTTATTCCTTCCTAGAAGTTTCTACCTAATATATGTTGGTCATTCTGACCAATCAACGTTCCCTTCATTTTGATTTTCACTACAAAACCTATTCTATATAATTCTTTGCAATAGTTTGATCGACGCTCATTGATTATGACATCATCCTCACCAATCAAACTGGGCGTTATTCTTCTAGGTAGACGCTGCCTCACATATGCAAAGCGGTGGTGACTGGTTCTGAATTATGTGATCTGTCAGCTAAGTAGCTACATTGCGGAATGTTTTGTTGTCGCATGCCATTGTATGATTGATATATAGTTGATATACAAATTTTGATTCTGTTATTAATTCCTACAGGACGCTACAATGTCCGTGTCCTGTCCATTGCCTATCGGCAGAAAGCCTGTAGGATGCTAGGGTGAATTGGCGCATGAGCTGTCATTTCTCATTGCCAGCTTATGTTGTTGCATTCTCATGTGAGAATTCAGATTGCTTACGTCATCAATTAAGGCCGTTTGTCACGTTCGATTCCACTGATTATTATACCTTGATTATTTTCTAAACCATCGATCCAAACGACTGCTGAATATCATAAAAGTGTATGCCGACGGAACAGCAACAACTTTCATCCAAACTATCTCCGACTACCCATCAACTCAGAACCGTGGGATCTATTCTAATCAATTCGGCCATTTCAAAATACGGTTTAAAACTTTATGAAAACTTTATCCAATAAGTTCAGCGTGCTATATTGGCACACCATCCATTTACTAGAAATACAAACTCATCAGCATTGGCTGATGTAACCTATCACGTTAAAAATTACAGTATAGATGTCAACCGGTCCATTAGCTCACCTGGTATTTTCAAATCATAAATTTCTCTTGGGACTTACTCGGAAATATAAGACATCCGGCTGGTCATGACTCCCACAAGACAATCCCATATTTACAATTTGTACTGTACATGTACTGCTGATATTAAATAAAGTAACGGTCTTGATATAGGCTAATATCTAATCTAATCTAATTATGGTCATTGACGATGATGATAATTGATGACGACGACGATGATGAGTGGTGGTGGTGGTAGTAGTAGTAGTAGTAGAAGCAGCGCTGATGATGGTAGACATGCATGATGATGATAGTAGTAGTAGTGGCACTGATGGTAGACATGCGTGATGGTGATAAGGATGGTGGTGGTGGTGGTGGTGATGATTTCATTTAATATAATAATAGCAGATGTAAGAGACCTCTTTGCCCTGTAGGTGGGGATCCTCTGCGTGTCGTAAGAGGCGACTAAAGGAGGTAAGGGTGAGGTATCACTGACAGAAACCTCAAATGCTGAAGACGGAGGTTCCAGGCCGCACGGCGCACTAATAACCATGGATCCACGCACTTATGATCATGTCGATAGTCACTTACAGGACTGGCGGTATGATCAGCGAACGAAAAGAAGAAAGAAGAGAGACCTCTTTCGAGGAATGTGGTTGGCCCTGAAAAGGGCCTTTTTGCCAACATATAGTTAGTGTGTCAGGGCCTTTGTTCTAACATAGTTAGCATGCTGCACTCCTCCACCTGGCTGGCTGTACAACCTGGCGCAACGTCATCGGCTGGAATCTCCAGGGCAGCATCTCCGGTCTCGGGCAGAATGAGCCAACTGTTAGCAAAGAGCGTGGTGACCAGTTATCATTCGCATATTCTGTCCAATAGATGTCAAGTTTCTCGTTAACGACTTTCGCTTTACTAATGATAAGGTCATTCACTAGCTTTGCCTCCCTACCGAGCAGCTCACACAGGAGGTAGAATGGGTAAACTTGCTGAAAATATAATTATAATAATAAAAATATTAAAATTTGACAGTAAATTGGCATAGATCTAGATCGCATAGAAGCATGGAAACATAGAAATGAAAATTAATATAATACACACCCACGCTGATGTACCAAAAAATTAGGGCGATAAATCGTGATAGATTTTCAATATATAATTAAACGTGTCATCTCCCTTATTACTGATATATCGAAATGGTGACGGTATGGGAGGCAATTATAATTTTCTTTTTGAGAAATATGTGTGTTGCTAGGCTAAGTTGTTACATTTTGGTTTTGTTGAATGATTGGGCCTATATAACTACAGGCCTGATTTCTGAGTAATCAGATGATGACGACGACGATAATTACGACGATGTTGGTGATGATGATGATCTCATATCAGCCAAAATGGCTTCTGCGTTGGTCTCAGGAAATGTCTCATTTGCCGACCTAGAGAAGACTATTTTTGACAATTTACCACTGGACAATCATTCCAGTGGTGAATTTTCGAAAATAGTCTTCTTGGTCTGCCAATGAACATTTTCTATGAGAAAAGTGAAAGAATCTTGCGGGTTAACGTGTTAAATTAAGACGGTAGCACCACCCTTTGACATCGTTGTTCGTCCGGACTTCTTGTTTGTGTATGGAGCAGTCCGGTAGCGTGAATAGGCGGCCTTGTTCGTCCGGACTTCTTGTTTGTGTATGGAGCAGTCCGGTGGCGTGAATAGGCGGCCATCAATCCATGTATTTCGGAAATATGGCGAATAACAAATTAGAGTGATGATAATTTAACTATCTGTATTAACCCTTTTACAGACAAATCCCAGAAAAAAGTATATTCTTTATTATATAAACCTACCTGTTGAATATTTTGAAATTAATCCGACTGAGGCAGCACCGGCTTCCAGTCAAATTAATTTAAAGATATTCAACAGTTCTTGTATGGTATCATTGAAAATGAGATATGGGTGATTTATTACTTAAACACAGATTAGTATTACAGTACAGCTCGGAGATAAGTTATTTAGTAAAAGTTTCTCTTCGACTACCACCGGCCTCGGGGTTGGAACTTGCAGCTCTGATTCATCCAGTGGCTCTGGATCCTCGAATGGTGGCAAATCACTTGCCCCCAAGTAAACAATCACCACAGGAGCCGCGTCACCTACAATCTATATTTTCATCAACTAAATTAAGTTCACCAACCGGCTCCACATCACCTACATTAACCTGAGCAACTGGCTCCACATCACCTACATTCAACCTGCGCAACTGGCGCCACATCACCAACATTCAACTGGCTCCACATCACCTACATTAACCTTATCAACCGGCTCCACATCCACTACATTAACAGCAAGTCCCAGGTTCGTCTATTATAAAACCACGAGTAGAGAAATCCAAATCCTGGTGGTTGACGATGACGTCATTCAATATATAATCGGATATAAAACCTATTCTGTTGAATATTTTGAAAATAATGTGAAAGTCCATACAGGTGGTTGCTTGATAAGTCTCTAATAAAATGTATGTCTGTGTGTGCGTCCGTTAATGGTGGTATGCTACGTAACCTTTTTAAGAACCACCAGTGCGTTCCATGCATGCTATCTGTCACGATTTTGTAAAGGGCATTAAACAGCCACAGTTATAATGCCGCCGCCGTTAAGCCTTCATGAACAACCACCATCATTCAAATATACATGTATGTGGTTCCCTAAGACAAGTCACAAAGATTCACGATTTGATGACCAGTTTTAGTGAAAGTCTAACTGAAAGTGGCTGCATCATCAATGACAATATATTTTTTTATGAACCACCGTAACTTAATGTGCCACTACCATGACTTGTATTAAGAACCACCATCTAACAACCATCAAATGTGCATATAAAATACAAATTTTCCATTTAATTTTGGTACAATTTCTTTCAATTTGTTGGCGTTAGAAAAACATCGTCATTGCATTGTTAACGCAATCTGTGTTATTTAGGGGATTAATTCCAGGAAGCCAGCAGACAATCGCTGGATTATCCACAGGCACGTACAATGGGGTTTGCTTTAACCAACCAGCTTGCAGAAACCTCAGCAAATCACAATTCACGTGAACTCGCTCGACGTGCACTGAACTTAGGTTGACAATCAGTCTGTAAAAATATTCCGATCAGTACAGACCATCTTTATCAAATTGTTCACAATTTCAATCCTAAATCAAAGCGAATTTCATTTTTTTTTTAAATATAAAGTTTGCATAGAAGTGTAGTTCATTCCCGATAGTACTTTTCAAAGATACAACAACAATTTTGTATCTTTCTGTACACTTTCTATCCTTATTCAATTCGATTTTTCGCGTGTAAACCATTTGTAAATTTCATAGTATATTTTTAATTTTCGATTAATTTCTCAAAAAGTGTGTATGCAGTATAATTGGCTAAAATAAAAGACGAGACAAGCTGAAATTATTCCAACATTTATTTACATTTGTGTTAAAGAGCATATTATTCTTATTATAAAAAAACAACATAATACCGAAACGTGAAGACATTTTAAAGACATTCCCATGCTTAGCAACAGCCGTCATCAAATAGGTGAATAGTTTGCCTCTGCGTCTGCTCCATCTGAAAAGTAGTATATAAGTAGGTCTATAGTATAGTCTGGTATAGATCGATAATAATAGGTTTATAGTATAATATAGTAGGCAGCCTTTAAAGCCAAATATACGCCGGCGGCCTTTTTTGACACAGTGGCGGCCTTTTTTACCAGCGGCCTTTATTGCCATACACCCTATGCCCAGTCGACTATAGTTCGATGGTACCCGGTTTGGAGCCGGGTACCAGTGTGTATTAACCCTTTCTGTCGTCTGTTTTGATGACCTACGAAAATGGGTTATTTTCATCCGCTAAGACGTCAAAATACATCCATATGGCATAAAGTGAGAAGGAATATGGGCTTGGGAACATTGACATATAATGGGAAAGCATAATTTCATCAAACAGTTATTTAGTGAAATATTTACACTTATTCGTGGCAAGCAAGCGATTGGTGTACGCCATTTTGAAATTTATGCAAATATTGCACTAACCATCTGAACCGAGGTCGGGTGCTCGGTTGACTATAGTTGACTAGCTAGTTAACTATTTGAAGTTCAACTGGTATTCTAGTTAGCTAATATGAAAATTCAGTTTCACACATCCGGGCATCTTGAGATTGGCCGCCATTAAAGTTGGGGCAAGCTTACTACATGCTAAAGAGGACTGCCCATACAAATGCATTGTTAACATTTTCCATGAAGTTCAAACCATTAAATCCTGTATCTGAGAATCTGTAATAAACCTGCCAGGTATCAGAAAACATCAAATGATGAGTGAATTTTGCAAGATATTAAAGAAAATGTAATTAAGGGTTTACGGCCCATTGCCCATAATGTTAAATTAGCCCCTCCAAAATTAACGTCTCCCAGGGTATTATGGGAAATTTGATTGTGATGATGTCATCGCGATTCTATGAATAGGCGCTGCCTATAAGCGAACACAGACACCATTTATTGCTGTAAAAAATAGGATGCATTTGTATAGGGTCTAAATGTCCTAAATACATATGCCCATTTATAGTCACAGCCCACGATATTCACAACAATGCGTCTGCCCATTGTTAGTGATGGCCGTCAGCATTATAGCATCTTTTACCGGGGCCTGCACCATTAAATAGTTGCGCCATTCCAATAATGTTATAAAATTTGTACCGACGAATCGCGGTGCTCCTCGTCGAACACAAACCATCGGTGATGAATACGGAGATCTTGATTTCCTTATCCAACCGTGACTGAGTAAATTATTCACATATTCCTTTACCTCTTGGTACAAAGGCTGGGGTACGGACATGTAAATTCGCTGTACCGGCGTAGGATCAGATAGACGGATTTCCATACTCATATCTACAACACAACCAATATCATCATTATCCCGTGAGAATGCTCCATTCTCTTCACGTAGCATAGTACGAACTATTCTTTTCTGTTCATCTGTCAACTCACTGTTATCCAAATCAATTGGTGGATTCCACACACTTTTGTCATCATTACACTTCACTTCACCAACTACAATAGAAGACTCACCTGACATATTCGATCTATTTACAGTTACAGGAACATCATCTTCAGCAACAGGTACATCCACAATAGAATTAACAGACTGAAGTTCTCCAAAAATTGACTGCAGATCTAAAGACACTATCCGATCTGACATATTGTACACCCTTACTGGGACACGATTTGTACCATGTCGCAATTTAATTACACAATCAGGGATACACACATCACAAGCACCTCTAAAACCTTCATCTAAGTGATGCTCCAGCAGCACTGTCTGCGCACAATGACTAAACACTCGTCCAACAATAACTTTACTACATTTCCCATCAACTATTATTTTATGCTTTGGAAATTTCAATGTTAATATTGGTTCAGAATCATGGTATTTCAGTAGGTTAATTAATGCTTTTGCCTTTGGTATATTTACACCAGCAACTGCGGCACAGAGACTAGATATAATATGGTTGCCATCACACAATACATTAATATCATTGGTTAAGTACTCCTGGATAACATTAAACCCAATAATCGGTAAACGGATTTGATCATCAGTCACAACTAAAATTGGAACTTGCAACACATGATCACTTCCGATCAAGGAGAACTCAACCTCAATCCATCCACAATATGGAATATTAGCATTATTGACAGCACACAACTGAATATCACCAAGTAACTCTGACACTGGATGAATATAATGATTTGGGAATTGATGCTCAACAACATGCAACAGCATTACACAAACCTGCGCACCACTATCCCACAAAACACTCAACTGAACACCGTCCATAACACATGAAACAATACACTGCCTACCTATCAATTCCACTATCTTAGTTTTCCTATTTACATTATGGCTCTTTTGGGACATTTTACTCACAGCTATTCCCTGTCCCGCGGTCGTAGCTGACCTCCATTTCCCTGATTTCGATGTCCACTACGACAGCCTCTCATCCAATGACTGTCGCTCCCACACTTGAAGCAATGGTCACAAGACCCACCTCTTCCAGACTTACGACACGTCAGACAACCTCTTCCAGCAGGCGCATTCCTGTTACCATAATTGGAAGCGGCATTATTCTCAAGAACATTATTTCTATCTGCAACTTCCCGTCTAATGTTACGTCCATCTGGAACTTCTCTTTCTCTCCTTTCGACTACGCTAGGTCGACTCTCCTGCTCCATTCTTATGCTCATATTATCTATTTGCGCTCGCAACCGTTTCACCTCTTCAGCAAGTTTCCCTTCACTCTTTTCACGTACCGTATTCATGTTATCTACATCAGCTCGTAGCTGTTTCACTTCTTCCGCAAGCCCGTTTTGAGGACTCGCACTGTGTCTTGGTCACAACCTGGGAAATCTTCGGATTCACACTGACTCCTTTCAATTTCATTTGACGCTCTTGTTCCGTTGTGGTTACTTCACTCACTGCAGCCAGAAGTTCTTCATCCTCCACACCGTCTTTCAAATATACTTTTAATTCATGTCTTGTACTCTCCTTTTGTAATCCGGTATCAATAGTTCTTAAAAAAATATTTTCTGAACCTGATCCTCAGAATACACTACTTGTCCATCCTCATCTGAGGCAGCTAGGATATTTTGTTTAATATTTAGTGCACGAATCACAAAGGAAAATGTATCTTCCTTGGCGCCCTGACTCATTGTGCATAACTCTTGGTACGAATCCGTAGAAGATTTGACTTTGAAATAAGACTTCAAGATTCTCCGCAATTTTCTTAGACTCAAATCACGAATTCCCTCCAAATAGCTCTTGAGTGACAGTCCAGCAGTCATTGACCTAACCACGGCATGTACTACTTCATCCTCTTTGTAGCCACGGGCAAGACCAGCATCAACTTGATGAATAAGACCAGCATACGTCAATTTATTATCTTGTCCTGGCGCCCCAACTTGACCTGAAATTTTAAATTCATGCCTCATCACTACTTGATGCAACTCTGTGTCTCTGCGACCAACATCCTCATCAAGCGTAGAGTATGTCGCTGCATCAGGTGAAGCCATGATGTACGACAATACCCACAATAACGAGGATTAGTTTGTACACGTTTATACAACTTAGCACAAATTACAGTGAAACAATAATTCAATCTAATGATATGAACATTAAAATTGGCTAAAATATCACTACATAACAGAGAACTCTTTCTATTCGTAGGATAAATAAAGAATAGCAAACGCTATATCATGCTCAAAATTTGAATAGTCTAATGATTTACCTGTTTACATTAGACCAAATTGTTTTGGCATATAAATCCCCATACCATAACCCAGTCATTTTACGCTTTAATGCAATGAAACCAGCCATCTTAAGTTTCAACACAGTAGTGGACTCTAATTCGGCTATAGGGCCTATATAGGTCAGTACATATTTCCCTCAAAAGACTTGAATTATACTTGTTGACAACTTGACATAGAACAAAAGAAAATCTGCCCAAGGAACAGAGAATCCCTTCCCATCCCCTGTCCTCATAATATAATATGAAACTCATTAATAAAACGATACACCCGACGACAAGCAAAATCTACAGTCAAGATATAATAGATCAGCAACACTTGACACAGTGCTTTTTGGTGCATACAATTGAGGACAACCGTACCATGCCAGCATATTTACTTCGTTCTGACTATACGGAAATAGTTATTACTATTCGGCGAATCACTGCGAGATGACCCAAATATGACGATATCAAGCCCGCTTGGCTTTCAAAATAAAACATGATAATGGTCATGAAACAAAAAATTCTGCATTAATACTTATTTTACCGCCCTTTCACTTCATTTAATTTTAATACGCGATCATGCCATGACACAGAAATCTTCATCATAATGACCGAACACGATGACATCATAAGAGCAGACAGGCGCACACATTACTACTCAGATGCTCTGCATCTCAGTACTCGGTAGAGTAGTAGTATATGGCTGGCAGCACATGAACCCATGGATACTACTGAGATCGTCCATAATCCTGGTGTAAATCGCCCACGCGTCTCGAACAGCTTGCCCACTGACTCCACTATCTCGGTAGAACCTCCAAATTGTAGACTACACGACGGTACCCTGGCATGAGTTATGCGGAGGATGCCGCATGGCGAGAGGGTTTTCGCAACAATCGACCCTCGCTCAACAGCACATGTGGGGTGGGCATCTAACACGAAGACATCATCTGAAAAGCATAGTATGTTTATTTAGTTCTTCGAAAGAATATTCACAATCTGTGATGAAACAATTACCCGACCAGGATAAAAAAGGACAATTTACCCGGACGGCGGAACATCGCGATCTTCAAATTAAATAAACCCTGATTGAGAGAGTTCTCGAACATCTATGTAGTCTATGCTACAGGTTTACAAATCTACACCTATTCTATAATACAACGCTCATATACAATTTATCTGGCAATAAACAGGTTACAAAAGTACGTATGGCTACACTATCAACGCTAAATACATACGACATTGACAACAACGACTTTCCATGGCCATTAGCATTAAAAATAATACGAGACAGTCAACCAAACATATTGCATTTACAGATGCATAAATAGGAATAAATAAAGCATGTATCTGGTCTGGATCAGACGATTTAACCGTTTTACATTCTGAAGTAAATGTACGCTATTTCGTGATAACAATATCACACATATTTTGGACATTGAAAATGTACAGTAGGTTGCCCTAAAATAACTAGAGGAACATACGCATAATGAAGAACCATATGCATAATGAAGAACCATATCCCATAATGCAACGGGTCCCATGAAGAAACCACAAAAGCTATATCATAAGCCGAAACCGGAAGCAAAAAAAAAGCTCGCGACTGGAAACGAGGCTTTCTCAGTCGCATGGTATATGTATTTTAGCCTGGTTCCGTCTCATTTTCTGTTGATTTGTCTTCATTACACATGTGTACATGTTATCTATATACGCTCACTTTGTTCGTGATGGCTTCGCGCAGTCGTAATTGATGAACAATTAAGTTTCAACCAACATGAATGAAAAAATAAACAAAGCCAATCAAACTCATTGGACTAATTAGATGCACATTTAACTACATAGAAAAAGACAATTTTAAGCACTTCTTTAAATCCCTTCTAGCCCCGTTAGGAAAAAGCGATCACGATGTCTTACAAATAAACCTTCATGCCTATATATTTAATGTTTCAACTGAACCAAATTTGCCCAAACTTTTGCTGAATATGGTAGGTAAAACGACATGCGCAGGAAGTCAGCAATATTGACTGGACAAACATGCAGGAACCTTATTTACAACATCTTAACCACAATGCTAAATCAACGCATCCCCAAAACAATCAACACATCCCCAAAACAATCAACACATCCCCAAAACAATCAACACATCCCCAAAACAAACAAGTCGAGTAAACGGAAATACCTATGGCTTACTTCCAGAGCCACACACACCCTTAAAGCAAAAAAAAAATACAAGAAAACAAGACTTCTGCAGCAGTGCTTTGCATTTAGAGACAGAACAGAAGTCCTTTGTTATTTTGATTTCACGGAGTCAACATGGCAATAAGAATTTGTGACCTTAGGGACTTACGGCGTGCCTTACGACGGGAACGTGTTTTTAGAGACAGAAGAGACCATTTAGATGTTTTTACAAATGAAGAATTTTTCACAGGATAGTATACTACATTTCACTGATATCGTAACCCCTTACATCGAACATGAAACAAGAAGAAATTTTGCCCTTCTGCCTCATCAACAGGTACTGATTGCCCTACAGTACTATGTATGCATCAGGAATATTTAGTAGGTGATCCATTGCAAGTTTCACAGCCAACGGCGTGTAGGGCCATACATCATGTTACAGATGCGCTGGTGCAATTTTCATTAAATTTGTTACAAACGATGACGCTCAAAGAAACAAGGATATGTTTTTTGCATTGTGCCAATTTCCACGAGTAATAGGTTGTGTAGATGGAACACATGTATGGATCACTTCTCCCAAGGACAATGAGGGTGATTATGTAAACAGAAAACATTTTCACTCTGTTAATGTAGAGGTGATGCCAGTGGCAAATGGATTAACATTGTCGCGACATGGCCAGTGTCAGCCCATGACAGTCGCATACTGAGGTCGAGTCAGGTTTGGGATGTAATGGAAAATGGAGAAGTTAATGGACTTATTCGGGGTGATAGTGGATATCCATGTCGACATTGGTTAATGACGCCCTTTTTGCAGCCAAATACTGCAGCAGAGCTCAGATACAACTATGCGCATAAACGTACGCGTGTTCTAGTGGAACAGGTAATAGGCTGATGGAAACGTCGGGTTCATGTTATGCACGGAGATAACAGAATGAAGAATCCAAACGATAACTGCAAAATCATAGCAGCAACAGCAATACTACACAATATTGCTGTCGACCGCAATGAGCCAGATGTAAATGACATTGCCCCTGTTCAGCAGCAGCCAGAAGATGAACCTTATCATAGACGTGCAACTGGACAGGCTGTAAGAGTAAGAACCAGACGCATTAACACACACTTCCATAACTAGGTATGTTTATAATGACAGGTATCTTATTTGACCAAAAACATATTTTGACTAAATTTCCCTCCTCTACTAAAAGGCAGGGATTGAGATTGAATAGCTGCAATTAAAATTTTGTGATTGAACCAAATGGCTTAACTGAATTTCAGAGTGAGAAAGTTTATATTAATTTATAGGACAAGATATAATTCAATTCTAGAATTTATTTCGTCCATTTACACAATTAAATTTGACCCTCGAAAGCTGTAACTCAGCTGAGCCTGAACTCGTAATTTTTATAAATTAAAATAGTAATTTCCTGCATGGGTGACCAATTCATTCTTTGTCTTCTGCCGTTTTAAAAGTTCTATTTGTAATTTTAATTTCTCCTGCTTTAAGAGCAGATTTTGTTTCTTTATTAACAGATTGTCTCTTTCCAACGTGACCACGTCGTTTAATTCAGCCATTAGTGGAATCTTGGCTGGTTTCGGATACTCGTTGGAAGTACTTTCGTGATAAGCGGGTGGGGGGATTGCTCAGTAATGACTCGCTTGGCTAGGATGGTAGATGGATTGGCTACTCGCTTGGCTCAAGATGGTGGATGGATATTCATTTGGGTCGTGATGATACCTTTGGATTTAATAATGAAAGCAGGAATGTATTACTGGAAATTTATTTTAAACATGAAAGTTGCAATGGTGGAAAGTTAATGGTGATGCATTTCTGAGAATGTCATCCGGTTTTGGTCGAGCTAACTGACCACCGCTTCCATTTCAAATTCTCATTTTCATTGGCTAATGCATTCATGATCAAATCCAGCATTGATTTCAAAATGGGTTTTTGATTGGATAGCCTTTCCATACTCTCTAAACAGTTAGTATTTTAATTTTGGTAATATTTCCACATTTTCATGTTTTGACAGGTAAGTAAGTCATTATGTTGGCAAACTGTGATGTCTGGATTTAGGTTTTTTTTGAAAGAGGTGTTAAACTCACCCATATGTCAAGCTGATTATGCCCAGACTTATAGCTGACACCAAACAATAGTAGGCATTAATTGCTACTAATGCAAGAGCTCCAGCTATGGTTCTGACACGTGTCCTCCTATATGATTTTGAAGACTTTATTATTGAGCTGTAATTAAGTAGGGCTGTCTATTTTGAAAATGTTTATTCCGAGAGCCATTGTTGTGGATGACAGCAATAACTCACAGTTTAACTATCTTCAAATTACCAATACCTTAAGCATTCAGTTCTTGTAATTTCTATATTTAATTTCATAGCTGTTTCTTTGGACATTCAGGACTAAGTGGTTCATTTATAGAAACTTTCTTCACATAATTTCAACAAAGACTTGTCAGGACTTATTCCTACTAAAATTTCATTCCTTCATGCATTCCTTCCCTCATTCATTCATTCATTTGTTCGTCCATTACTTATTTATCCATTCCATTATTTATTTATTCATTTTAACCAAAAAATTTTAAACTTCATTAATACAAAGAAATAAAAATAAAATCAGCAGCTTACATCACATACAAAATATTTCATGAAGCATGTGTATACAATAAAATTACTTCATGTATCAAAATGCTGCATAAGGTGCATTGTATATATTTACAATTAACACATAAAATGGCTGGCAGGTATATATGATTATATGGATATCATTAGTGAACCATTTCTATACTTAATCCGTTATAACAATCTGCCTAGAATTTTGAATCAATTTTTATGAAAGATATTTCTGCAGTAAATGCTTTCATTCAAACTGCCCAAAATAACATGCGTGACTGGAGGTGATTTCTTTACATAGTGTTTTTGTTCAAAAAGCTCAATAATCAAAGGGTTAAGAAAATACATTAAAATTTGCCAAATATTTCCTATTAAAATTAAATGGCTATACGTACATGACAAGAATTACTCGAGGACTGTTTTGAAGGCAGCTTTGTTGTTGTTTATTGTAGCAACAACTTTTAATGTTTGAGGTAGAACCAGTAGGTGTCAGCACAAAACTAATAACTTATTTTTGGAGTGTTGAAATCATTTGAAGAAATTTGTTGCTGTCTAAAACAGCAACAAATTTCAAGCAAATTGTTTCTCCAAGCCAACCTGCCACACCATAGTACTTTGATGTTGCTCAACGGATGCAGTGTCACTTGTTGCTGTAGTCGGTGATATTTCAGACACAGACTCTAGAATAAAGATTGTCACAAAGACTATTAAGAAAATAGATAGGGGAGATTTCCATAAAGCAGTTTTTGAAAGATAGATGTAGTCATGCTATGCATGTATTGGAATTATATACACACTCCCCTAATGTGTGGTGGTGGTGGTGTGTGGTTGTACTATTGCAGTTGTATATGTATGTATGTATGAAGCTCATAACATCCAATCTAGATGAAAACAAACCCATAGACGCAATATACTTAGATTTTTCCAAAGCTTTCGATACAGTACCACACAAATGATTTCTAAAGAAAATGAGAATGTACGGTCTAGGAGAGCAACTAATTAACTGGACTGAATCATCTCTAACCGAAAGAAAACCGTGTGTAAAGATAACGAAGCAACATCCGACTGGACAGCCGTCACTAGTGGTGTGCCTCAAGGCAGTGTTTTGGGACCTACACTTTTCCTTTTGTATATAAATGATCTGCTCGATTCCGTAACCTCCCCTTGTAAGATCTTTGCAGATGATACAAAACTGTTTGGTAACCCTAACACTGTGAACCTTCAAGATAATATAGATAATGTATGTAGTTTGGCAGCTATACTTTAATACAGACAAAACACATGTAATACATTTTGGTTCAAATAATCCTAGGTAGGACCCAGTATTATATGACGGATGAAAAAGATCTTGGCGTATTCATAGATGAAAACCTCTCCTTCGATACCCATATAAATGCAACTGTATCAAAGGCTAACAGCATATTTGGTCTAATTAACAGAACCTTCAATTACATAGATGAAAACACGCTTACCCTGCTATTCAAATAAATTTTGGAATACTGTAACTGCATATGGTCTCCTCATTTTAAAAGACAATCTTGTATAATCGAAAGGGTCCAGCGCAGAGCCAGTAAACTGGTTCCCCATTTGAGAAACTACTGCTACACAGACAGGTTAAAGGCTTTTGAATCTCATGTCACTAAAATACAGAAGGCTTAGAGGAGACTTAATCGAAACATACAAATTTATCCATGATGATTACAACATTGACAAAAACACATTCTTTGACCGATCAAGTAACACACATACTAGAGGTCACACATTCAAACTCAACACTAAACACAGCAGAAAAGAAATTCATAGGCATTTTATCCAAAATTTAATTATTAACACATGGAACTCACTCCCTTCTGTTGTGATCCAGGCACCCACGCTCAGCGTGTTTAAATCAAAACAAGATATGCACCTAAATGGCATAACCAACTAATAGATATATAATAATAAGACAATCTAGAAATATACCCAAATGCTAGGCGCAGAAGTGTGTAACCATGAGCATGGGTGGCACACCGCAGCTGACCCAGAGATAACCCATCTGCCCCACAGCACCTCCCAAAGTCAACCATCAATGAATAATGCCAACGAAACAAATAAACAATTGTAACTAAACAAAGTACAAGCTCCAGAGGTAATAACAAGCCAAGAGCTTATGCCTCGTAAAATGATAATGGTGCAAATGTAGTCTGGGCGCCTTTCCTAAAAAAACATGTAAATGCGATTGAACGTGCCACAAAACTTATCCCAGGTATGCGTAACCTACCATACAACGAAAGACTAAAAGAACTCAACTTACCAACTCTCACATTCAGAAGATTGCGAGGTGATATGATTGAGATATATAAAATACTTCATAACAAATATGATCAACCTCCATCAAACCGTATCAATCTTCTTGACAATAACAGTATTGCAAGAGGTCATAGCCTAAAAATTCAGAAAATCAGAGCTAGGTTAAATATCAGAAAGTTTTCATTTCCATTGCGCTGCACAGACCAATGGAACAAACTACCCGAACACATTATCAATGCACCTTCTATTAACTCTTTTAAATCCAGATTAGACAAAGTATGGAGTAAACACCCACTGCTATTGAACTTTGAATCTGATCCAATCTTTCATCCCACTTTCTTTTAAGGAAAAATGTGATGACAACCTACAACTGAATCCAGTATATGCAGCCCAGAACTGACACCAGAGCCGATTTGATGTCTTCTCATGAATGGCATATCTTCATTTATATACTGCCAAACGGTTAATTGGGACACATTTTGAGGTTTTCTACACTTCCATCTTACAGAAATAAACTATGTTATATTTTATATTCTTAAATTATAGTGTCATCTGTCTGTGATACATATGCAGTTTCAATTATATATGCATGGAAATGAAGGGATGTACCTTGTGTTAAAATGTCCCAATTTGGGACACCAATGTTTATTTAATATAAGGCCCATGTTAAGCAGCCAAAGGGGTTACTTGGGACAGAATATAGAATATTATATTTTATTGGCATAAAATCTACGAACGTATAGACATAGCCAAATATGAAATGACAGAAAATATGTACATGACAAACAGTGTATATATTAAAAAATACTATATATGTGCATGGCACCCGCCACTATGTTATATTGATATGACTATATCGACAAAAGTTTAACATTTGACATACACATCAATACGATGGTGTCCAAGGCCAGCCAAATACTAGGAATCATAGAGAACATTTTAATAATAGAACTAAAGCCTGGCGCAAACGAACGGCGAGAAACAGAAAACGGTAAACAAATTTGTTTCGCACATGTTTCTCGTTTCGGTCTACCTGACCCGCAGACGGATCGCTCAACACCGCATACGCGAATGAAAAACATAGCGAAAACAAGGTGGTCGAGTCCCAAAGCACATGACATCGGTAATGGCGGCGTCTATGAAACTGCGCAAACGAATTCTGGCTATTCTCTTAATAATGAGAATTCTTCGACGACGAAGACCTAGATATAGAAGTATGTGGGTACGACCATGGATAAAGAAACGAAAGGCACAAGGTGTATTCGGGAATTTGGTGCAGGAATTGCAAAGTGAAGATGTAGAAATGTATCGTCTTTACTTCAGAGTGGACCCCGAGGGTTTCCGGTCCATTTTAAACAAGGTAGCACCATTAATTAGAAAGACGGACACCAATATGAGAAGGAGTATTTCACCAGATGAACGATTGGCCGTTACCTTAAGATTTTTGGCGACAGGTTTGTATAATCATACCAGTAGGGTTATACTTTTGTTTTGTTAATGTCTTTTGTCAGTCCGGCACTAAATGTTTTGAGATGCTTTTTATTTTGTCTACATTAAAGTAGTTTACCTAGCCTCATGACATTACTACACTGAATGGATAATATCAGTAAGATTCATGGTGCAAAATTCCATTATTAGGCTCCAGCTATTCTTAACCCTTTGCAGCCCATACCGGCCAAGAACGGCCTCCGCAGTCGTCTTGAGAAATGTCTATTTACAGACCAAGAGGTTATTTTTTAAATTTCACCACTAGAATAACTGGCTCGGTAATCGAGCCAGTCATTCTAGTGGTAAAATTTCAAAAATAGTCTTCTCTTTATCTGCAAATCGACATCTTTATGTGAAAAATTTGATTTTTCTTGAAGAAATTTAAGCAGCAAAGGGTTAAAGTTATTAGTACCGCTCACGAAGCAGCCCCGGGAAACTTTTTCAAAATTATATGCTTAGAGAAGCGATTTCCTGCATCCTAAATGCCCAAACTACTCTCCCAACCTCAACCAAAATGTCCGACAAGCATACATTTTCTGACAGAATTATTGGTGCCCCTCCTCCTTCTAATTACGCCACTGCCAAGAAGTGTGGCTGGACTATAGTAATCGCCCTGTCCGGATGTCTATGTGTTTCTGCCCTAACTCTGATTCTACTTGGGTGGAATGGTGTCTGTATGTTCCTAAAGAACGGTGCCAGTTTTGGGTCAAAGGTCAAGATCACCATGACACAGTTTAAAAATTCTCTCTGGCATGATAACACACTGAAGGGAATTTGACCAGGTTCTGAAGACTTGTGCCAGTTTTGGGGTCAAAAGGTCAAAGGTCAATTCACAGTGGCCCAATTAAAAATTCTGACAAACGCCACGCGGCCACCAGGTTACTTGTTATTAGGATGTTGTTATCCATTAAAATTGCGACATTTTTGGGCCACCCGCTGCGATAGAGAATAATGCAGAAATAACATATTTCATAATTTCCCAATAATTCTCACCTTTATTGGGTGCTCTATCGGCAGCTATTATAGCGTTCTTGTAGTTTAATAAGCTGGCCAGATTATTTTCAGCAAGTCGACATGCAAATAATTGTAAAATAAGCAGTGACGATGTGTAATTAACAATTATGTTTATTTATTTAATCATTGAAAGTAATAATGAATGCAGGCCTACGTCCTTATTTAATCTGACACATCAACCTTCATATATGAATTTAACTTATGAAACCCAGCCAGAGCAATTGCTTAGCCTGGCTCCCTAGCTCACTCATGGTAAGAGTACCCAAATATATGCGCCACGGATCCAGGCTACAGCTATTGTCCTGTGCGCGTAATAAATTATGGAACTGAGATACTTAATTACATGAAATTACATTCACAGGTGAGACGTTCCGGAGTTTATCCCTGTAACCTATTGATATCTTAACCCTTTAATGGTCAAATTTTGTCAAACTTTTAAAACTATATTTTGAATCTAATTCTGTGAGTTAACAAACAAATATTTTATAAACCTTTTAACTGGATTGACTGGTTTGTTTATCGAGCCAGTCAATCCAGTTGAAAGATTAAAAAAATATTTCTCTGTCGACTGAGAAATAGTAAGTTTCCAAGTATGACCATTAAAGGGTTAATCTAGGGCCTTCCGGCAAAATACTAACTAAATAAGTAAATAACAATTAACTGTCCTTTTAGACACCAGTCGTTTCGTATCATCTTGAGACAATAATTATGTTATTGATAATGTTCAATTACGGTAACTGTTAATACAAAATAAAATAAAATATGATGTCTGAAATTATGTAATGTTTTCTTTAGACGGCCTGCATGTCTAGCAATAATTTAAAGATTTTGAATAGTATAACCATCCTGACCATATGCATTTTGATCAGCCGTATCTGGATAAGTCTGACTAGTTTGCTGTGGGGTCATCGGCTGATATTGAGATGATGTCGCGTACAGATTGCTTTGTTGTGATCTTTGTATCTGATCCACTGATGCCCTTGTTAAGCTGCGTTGGATCTCATCCATAGCCACAGCTCGATGGAGAACATCCAACAGACGTAGCGAGTTAGCAACGTGAACCCCGAAAGACGAACATTGATAATTCTGTGAAAGAGGATGGTCATCGTTCCTTTTTTCGGAATCATCTCCTTTTTTCTGCATGTTTGGCGTTAGCGGTCGCTAGGTGGATTTTGTCAATACGACGTCGTCATCTCCTTTATTTGATGATATGTGAGATTCATCTAGGATTGAATTATCCTCATCACCACTATCGCCATTGTCATCATTATCATCACCCTGTAGTGAAAAAAGTAAAAATCATGTTTATATTTTATATTTTCAGGTACTGTCCACAGAGGAGGAATGGTTGAAAATCAGTAAGGAATTTGAACAAAAATGGAATTATCCTTTCTGTTTGGGAGCCCTGGATGGAAAACATGTTTCACTTCGACAACCAGCATGTTCAGGCAGCGAATTCTTTAATTATAAACATTACTTCAGCATTCTGTTGTTAGCGCTGGTCGATGCTAATTATCGCTTTATATATGTGGATGTGGGGTCAACTGGGAGAAGTGGTGATGCTGGTGTATTTAACAGTTCAACGTTAAAATCAGCCATGGATTCTAACACATTATCATTTCCTAGCTGTAGTTCTATAGATGGAAATGAATGCCACTATCACATAATTGCTGACAATGCATTTCCCCTCCGGAAGGACATTGTAAAGCCATACCCACACCGAAATATGTCCGTAGAACAGAGGGTATTTAATTACTGATTGTCCAGGGCGAGACGCGTTGTAGAAAATGCGTTTGGCATTTTAGCCAATCGTTTTAGGATCTTCCTGACAACAATATGTCTAGATGCTAGCAAGGTTGAGAAAATTGTGCTAGCAGCCTGCTGCTTACACAATTTTTTATTAAGTACACAGCAACTTCCAACTGGTTTGGTGGACCAGGAAGATGACGAGCATGGATTTATTCCTGGAACCTGGAGAAATGAGAAATTGGTGCTTCAAAAACTTCAGGCAACTCAGTCAAAAAATTGTACAGTAAGTGCAAAAGGACAGCGCGATATATTAAAACTTTATTTCAGTTCTACACACGGCCGAGTATCATGGCAGGAGAAAATGATTTAAATACAATGCGTATACAAAATCTTTTACCTCTAAATTTGATGTAGATGGTCTGTGACCTGTGTGTGCATTCAGAAAACTCAGGCTTTTCAGCAACCACTTGGCCCTTTTGGTCAACTGCTTAGCTTGACTTCCGCTATTTGGTATGCATTTTGCACGGTTGAATGAATTCCTCAAACCACTTAGTTTTTTCTTCACTTCGGACACTGCAAAATATAAAATTGTGACTTTTTAAGATTACAAAAAAACAGCTTTACAATCGAATCTGCCTATAGTGGATATACATTTTGTGTCAACAAGCTGATTATTTTTAGAACAGGTGGTCGCAAGATATTCAGTTTGCCTAATTAATATGTAATAATCAATGCTTTATATGACTTAAAATGTGACCTTTACAGAGAGGTTTGATTGCACGTTCATGTTTTGAATACAGTCAAACCTGTCTATAATGACTACCAGCTTTTAGTGGCAAAAGTTGGTGGTTCTTTAAGACGGGTAGTCGTAAGGCCACCCATGGCACCCATCTTAAGGAACCACCAGCTTTTGGTTAAAGCTATTTAACATAAGAAACTAATTGCATAATGTGACCGCCTGTCTTCTTTGACCACAAAGTGGTCGCTTTAGACATGTTTTACTGTCCCTACTTTGCTTCTGTTGAATAGAGGGAAACATTTACAGATAATGCCATTTTTATTAAGATTGAATAAAAAATTAGGTAAGAATTTGTCTAAGTGTATGCTATATCACAGGCACTCGATATGGATGGCTGGGGATGATTGGGAACGTAACCGCTTTCACTACATATAAATATTATATTTATGTAATGAAAGCGGTTGTGTTCTCAATCATCCCCAGCCACCCATATCGAGTGCCTGTGTGCTATATATACAGGTTCCACTGCACTACTCATAATAAGAAAATACCTGTTTTCCCGACGCTGGACGCGATATCTGTCAATGCTGCCTCTTTCTTGTCCCTGTCGCTATATTCTGGAGAACTAATAGCATATAAACAAGGTCTTTCGGACCACATTTCTATTAAAATCCCCTCGCTCTCCATCGACCATGTTGGTTCCGTGGAAGCCGCCATTTTAATGTCACGTGAATGACTTACGATTACTGATTGGTCATCGCCCTATCGGCGTTTCTTGTTTTGCGAAACGCACACCGCAGACAGGAGTCCGACACGTCTGTTTCGGTCGAAACGTTTTCCGCAAATCAAACATGTTTGTTTCGCGAAACGATGTTTTTTGTTTTCAGACACCGCAGACGAATGTGAAAGTCGTCAGAAAAACAGTTTTGTTTAGCGTTTATTGTTTTTTCCGCTCCGTTTGCGGTAGGCTTAATAGAATGGGTCCAGCATAGCGGGGTGGCTGAGGCCGGGTCATAGTGATTGAACGGTAAGTATGTTTTTGTAATGGTTAATAAAACACATACCAACCCACTAAAGGGGGGGGGGGAGGGAGGGGGTTCTGTTGGGGGTTGTTATTACACCACAAAAACATCTTAACCATTCAGTCACTACTTGCTAAACCCGTAGATTTGGTTAGTGGGGCCTTGGTGGGTGGAGATTTGAGAATCCATAAGCAAGGATAAAAATCAAACAAATGTTAATAACATAACATAATGGTGCATCTTAACCAATCACACAGTGATTATCAAATAAGTAAAACTTTAAATTTAAAGAAATAAATAAAAACCAAAGAACGACTCGCCATTACACGCAGACGCATGGTCCTAACGAAAATTGTTGGATATGTTTGGTCAATGATCTTAAGCCTTTTTAGTTAAAAGCATAATATTCCTAAAAAAGGAAGTCGCTGCACTCTGATCTTTTAATTAAAAGGTAGTAAAAGTACTCTGATTTCCATCCTGCAACTTGCATAACCTCGTCTACAGATGAGCCAGCGAAAAGAGCAAAAGAGGTAGCCATCCCTCTAATGCCATGAGCTTTAATGTGAGAAAGATTAATTTGATCAGGAGAAGCAATCTCATAACAAAGGCAGATGGTCTCACAAATCCATCTGGCAATAGTGGGCTTAGCGAATGGACTGGCTACCCCCCCCCCCCCCACATATGGAACCCAGAAATGGAACGGATCGGATCTTAAAATCAGTACGAGTCTAACAGGACAGCAAAATCTGTCAGACGGCGAAAAGGAGGTTAAAGATTTTTAAATAATCGGCTTAGCTGGGTAACGGTTGGATTGAGTCTCCGATAAAAAATCCCTTCTAGGATATAAAACTGGACCATCCTCAAATTCTATAAACCTGTCCTTTTCAGTGGAAAAAGCATGGATTTCGGATCATCTTTTGGCAAAGGCGGAGGCAACCAGAAAAACGGTCTTAAAAGTTAAAAGTTTCAAGCTAATAGAAGCGATAGGTTCAAAATGATGACCTGCCAAAACCTGAAGAACCAGAGCCAAGTTCCAGGAAGGCAAAGGTTTAGCAACTGGAGGACGAATATTGCCTAAACCTCTAATGAAACCATTAAGAACCTTGAAGATGCTAAAGAAAATCTATATCCTATTACCGAGTTAGCAGACAAATGTAAGGAGTCAAAAAAATAGGATGGGGAAATAAAAACAGAATCAGGCACGAAACTGCACACCATTATAAGTCAACCTTTGTAAACTCTGCGGGTGGACTCTCTCCTGGCAGAATCAATGATTTCCTGAGATCTTGCAGAAACTTTACTCTCAGGGGCCGCACACTCAATATTCTCCAAACACACAGACTGAAGATTCCTGGGTTTGGATGAAGGCAAGATGCCCTCACTTGAGAGAGGTGTGGCTGGGTTTGGATGAAGGCAAGATCCCCTCACTTGAGAGAGGTGTGGGGAAATTTGAAGAAGACGAGGGAAGTCTACCAGAAGATCGAGAAGATCTACAAACCAGATCCGTTTTGGCCAAAAGGAAGCTATCAGCAGGACCTCACAGATCTGGTCCCTGACCTTCTTCAGCACTAAAGGAATCGGGATTGTTGGAGGGAACGCATAAGCAAAGATTCCTGTCCAAGACTGAGACAGGACATCCACAGCCAGCGCCTGATTGTCTGGAAAAGGAGACATGAAAGAGGAGATCTGGGCATTGAGAGAGGTCGCGAACAGATCTACGTGGGGATGATCAAGATCGCTTTGGTGGGCGAACTTGTTGGGACGAGACAATTGGTCCGCAAGAAGATTCAGACAGCCTGGAACATGAGTGGACACTAGAAAAATTTGATTCTTGCCTCACCACAAGAGGAGGTTCCACACAGAGTAGTGATGACTTCGTGCCCCCCTGCCTGTTGATATACGAGACTACTGTTGAATTGTCCGATCGAATCGAGATTCTGAGACCTTTTACTCGATCCGACCAAGAGAGGAGAGCCTTCTTGTCAGCCCACAACTCCAGAATGTTGATTTGGGCTGACGACTCCTCCAGGGACCACAGGCCGGAAACAGACAGGGAATCCCAGACCGCTCTCCATCCCTCCTGGGAAGCGTCTGTGAAGATAATTGCTTGAGAAGCAAGAAGATCCTTCCAAATGTCTAGGTGGGGAATTAAATGTTCTCTGATGGTAAATAGTGACCGACTGTTTCCAAAGGGACATAAGATACGTTTGGAAAGGTCTTCTCATCAGCGCCACCCACGGAATGATACGCTTGACGCTGACCATCAAGCCTATCACCCTGAGAAAGAAAATTTCTCTGACCACGGAGTAGGAAGACAGAATTTCCATCGCTACTAAGATGGCTTCTACTCTTAGATCTGATGGGAAAACTAGGCCCTGAGCTAGATCGAATGAAACGCCTACGTGGGTGAAAACCTGAGACGGAACCAAGCTTGACTTTTCTAGATTTAAAACCCAACCTAGGCTGCAAGCCAGACTGCAGACTTCTGGAACGAATCCTGATAGAATTGAGAAAGATTGTGCTTTTACTAACCAATCGTCTATATAAATGTGAAGGGGAATAGAACGACGGTGAAAAATTCCTGCCACAGCTGACACTAGGCTGGTGAAGAAAAAAGGGCCGTGGTCGACCCGAAGGGCATGGCTCTAAATTGCCATACCCGACCCTTGAAAGCGAACCTCATGAATTTTCGGAACAAAGGGTGAATGAGAACGTGGATGTAGGTGTCCTTCAGGTCTATGGAAGAGATCCACATACCTGGAATCAGACTGGCAATAATCTCAGATACAGTCCATCTTGAATTTTGGAGTAGAAATTAGATTTAACCTTTTCAGAATGATGATTGGATGCCGTCCACCTGTTTTCTTGGGGACCAGAAAAAGAGTTGATTAGTAGCCCAGGTCTACTCTCCATAAAGGAACCGGAGTCCATTTGGGAAGGAAAGACAGGAGGAGGATCGATCCAAGAAGGTGCATAACCACAGCAGAGTTTATGTATCAGCCAGGAGTCCTGAAAAAGGGCTTGCCAAGTCTCCCAAAACAGAGACAGAGACAGGTGCTCTCCTACTGGCACGCTGGGTAAAAGAGGCTGCACCGACAGATCCAAAGGTGGGAGAAGAGGAAAAGATAAAACTGGGAAAAGAGGAAGGGATCGGCCATCCCTTCAAACTTGTTTACTTTGATAAGCTCTAAAGGAACGACCTCTAGAATTAGATAAGAAGGGGCTTGACAGACTTGGGATCTGGGCCTATGAGACAAACTGGCTTCAAATCGATCCTCCTCCGCGGAACGGGCTTGGGAACCAGAAGACAGGTTAGAGTTGGCGATTATCCTAGAAGGATAAGAGGCAAACTCATCCGGCCTGAGACTCTTCCTCTTAGGGGAGGAAGAGTCTCTCTTCCCTGAAGGCTTCAACACAGAGATCTGATCTCGATGTCAGTCTATTATGAGGCTAATGCAGGGGGTCCCTCTAGCGGAAGCCTGGTTGAGGGTTGACATGGTGATGGTATTCTTATTCTGATAGCTAAATGCAGATATTTGATTTAGCAAGTAGTGATTGAACGGTCAAGATGTTTTTGTGTTGTAATAACAACCGTTGTTTCCAGTACACGCTCGATGATCTGAAAGCACGATGATCTGATCAAAAGTTAGTCACGTATATCTTCTCTGTCGGGCGCCACAAAGACATGACCAGTTTGTCCCTGAGCTTTAAGAAAGGTTCCCTCAAACTCTTAGTTATTGTATACACAACGGACGTGACCCAAATAGTTGCTACCCCTCCTGGCAAAATTTATCATAAAAATATCATTGAGGTACCGGCGGTAAAACGGGCTGCTTAGGACATTTGTTAAGCTCATCTTCTTCCCACTCAGTTACATAGATGTTGGCAAAACTAGGACTAAAACGTTTACCCATAGCACATCCAAAGATTTGTTGGTAGATTTTGCCAGCGAATTCAAAATCATTGCCCTTTAAACTCCGCTCCAGGAGAGCTAATATTTCGCTAGTGGGCCTATTGTTATCAGGATATTTATCAAATGCTCTGCGAACAGAAGTCAAACCCTTTTCGATGTCAATGTTTGTGTACATAGCATCGATGTCGAGGGTGAACAAGAGTGAATTTGAAACCTCGGATAGGAAATCCTCAGTGATGTTTAAAAAGCTGAAATGTCTTCGCAATTGGTTGTAGGTGGTAATCAATAACTTAACTAACTTGATAAGATTGAAAGCCGCAATCAGAGATAATAGGTCGACCCGGTGGTATCATAGGGTCGGACCACAACTCAATAGGTTTATGAATTTTTGGCAAAAGGTAAAACGTACATGGATTTGAATCTCGTTTAGCAGTAAGGTATTTAAATTGCTTTTTCGTTATGGCCTTGTTGAGCCATTTCTTGAAGGATTCCATTAAATTTATCACAATTATTTTGCCAGAGTAGTTCGTCTAATTTGCGGTAGTATTTCGGATTACTGAGTTGCCGATGCGCTTCACGAATATAATTATCCTTAAGCATTATTACAGTAGCAGATCCCTTGTCAGCAGGCTTTATAACGATGTCATTGTTTTTACGCAAACGTGTCAGGTGCTTCAAATAATTTGGTTTGGCAAAGTGAACTTTAGCATTTGGAAATTTTGAACGCATGATACTAAACAGATTCTCAATTCTTTGGGAGGTGTTATACTGAAGCTCATCGTTATCATTAATTCTGATGTTAAGGATGATACGCTGAGGTTGAAAGACCTCATTGTATTTTCTAACCATATTCCTAATGTGGTTTATCTTAGCACCTGGATAGACTGCTACCTGCATATCGGGATGAGGTGGCTGATTGACATGAGCTAAATTGGAAGACCCAATCAGCAGAATCTTCTTGTTCAGAGTAGGCAGACGCCATTCATTCTTGTTATCCACCACAAACCGCAACTTGTAGAAAGACCTATGCTCTTTGG
>CM067362.1:37668062-37722562 GCA_034401795.1 Chaetoderma sp. LZ-2023a | reverse complement strand
TTTTCTAAATATTCAACAATGATCATGTTAGGTTGCATTAAAACTGAGTCAGTTTTATCTATGAAGGGTTACACAGGGGGTCGTTATAGACAGGGTTGACTAATTGTGTTTCAAGGAAATTTGTGACTTAGCATGAAAATGAATTGCTCTATGTAAAAATAATAGAAATTGTCCATTGTTGTAGGTCATTTCCGGTGTATTGTGACGTTAGCTCCACCTGACACTCTGGGACTTTTAGTTTCATCTCCCCTATTTTTTTCCAATCAAAAGTCCCCAATTTACTGAACTAAATGTCAATTACAATTTATAGATATTTCAATACACTAAATACTGTTAATATATTTACATATTATAGTAAACATGATTTTAATCAACTATCTACTCCTATCATCTTTTTGGTGCGGCAGCCATACTGCTGACTATTGGTGCTGTGTCAAGGGCCCTTATTCAGACAAACGGCATCGAAATTTGGGTGATGCAGACAGGGACAAATCTTCCTCCTTGGAATTTCTGCATTACTTTAAATGTCCACAGAATTCTCTACAGTTGGTGTAATCTGTCAATACCCACATGTATACCGGCAAAAAAAATAGTGTCTTTTTAATACAAAATATAGTCATGCATGTAAGTTGCCACGCATGCTGAACTGACAGATCTGACATGAACAAGAATACATGGATTATCAGAAGTTCATACGTGATGTGAATAGCATATAATTCTGCTGAGCAATATTATTCCCATCCAACGTTTAATACTAACCACAGATCACTGGCATGACTGGTACATGTACAAACTCAAAACATGTATGCCATTGCGTGATCATGGATTGTAGACAATGGTGTATATGTGTGTCATTTACAATCATGATGGTGCTAACAGGCATCTGTCAAAGACAAATTCCTGAAAAAATAAATCTTTGCAATTTGTAGCATATTCTGTTGAGTATTTTGAAATTGTATGGCTGGCATGACTGAAAGCCATTGCTGCCCATGCTCGTCATAATAATTTCAAATTATTAGACAGCTTTCATGTTTGTTCGCTTTGAGCTTGCGAGATGGGGAATTTATATGTACCACTTCACCAGCCATGTAAAGGGCAAGTATTGTTTGTCCATCTGCTTCTAAGTTACAAATAGTACATAGAAAGTGGCTCGAAGTATAATCATTTCAAGGAAACAATACTTTCCCTTTCCATGGCCGATGGAGTGGTACCACCGAGTCCGATGGCTTATCATACTGTTTACATAGCCGGTGTAGTGGTACCACAGAGTCCGAGATGCTGGAATGATCTAGAGAAGTTATAATTTTCAGGCCAAGCCTGAGAGAAAACTTTGGAATTTTGGTACTGAAATGTGTTTCTGTAGCCAGGGCACTCAGTCTGGCGATCACTTTTTGAAAGAATCTGGATGGCTAGCTAATGGAGAGTTAATAGGCAGTCATTGAACAAGAAATCTAAAGAATAACATCTATTTATATTTTTCCCTTTTGTATTCGTGTGTGTGATTTCAGTGCAATAGCAGTGCCAAAACAAGGGCTAAAATCCCCATAAAATTTTGCACATGTCCCACCTTTGGTCTGCTGTAACTGAAGTAGGTTCCGATACAATTTTTTTATAGAAACAGTCATTTCTTAACACCTCATTGACTGTGAAAAATGGTCTATAAATACACAGCCTTGTATAAGTACGACTGGATTGTATGAGTGTATGTTATCTCCCTATTTTCTTATCCATACGATGGTAATTGAGGAGGGTATGGTGTACAAAAGTTCATATTAAGCACACACCAAAGACAAAAAGGCATCCACGAAACGCCTTACACACCTTGATGTCATCAACATGTATTCTGTCATGTTACCTTCTTGTCATATTTAATTTGTAATTGATTAGACTCATCATCTGGTTCATCATTCACTGTCTCCAGATCGCTGAAGTCATACGGCTCGAACTGGTACGTCTGAATACCCTGTTGTACTTTGGCTGTTCTGTCATGTCTCTGTCGTCCTCGAAATATACGTGCTCCGAGTAACTAGGAGTACTAGACAAGCTGTTGCTTTCGCTCAAATTTGTATTACAATCCGCCATGGGTTTTTTCAATCGTCTTCAACCCGTGACATCAATATGACTTGAGCTGATGCTGCCATGAGTCAAATTGCCATCAGAATAGTCAACAGCTCTACTGTGCATAGACTATATAGATACATGTTTCCTTTATTACACCATACACCAGAGGTAATGTCGCCAGAATATAATTTGGATGACACTGATTCTTTTAGTAAACCTATTTACATTTCCTTTTATGATATCAAATATTGTCAGCATTGCCCAGGCTAGCCTCTTCACATTTGTGTATTGTTGCGTCCCATTGCCCTTTGACACACACTTGCCTCTCTTTTCATGAATGCATTTGCCTCTGCGTTAGCAACGTGTACATTTTGGTCTCAATGATGTCGATGATTGATACTGCCGCCACAAGCAAACTGACAATGAATGGCTAGGTGCATTCTGATCGTGAATGTTACATTGTACCGGATATTTGTTACCAGTGCAGATTGGTTGCAAATCACGAAAACATAGCGCACACCTATTTCATATGACCAAACAATCTCCATATAAGAAAATTTACCAAATTTGTTTTTCACGAGTGAGATGACATACTTACCTCCCTAACACTTGATATACTAGTATATCGGCTCTAAATTCAATAATATTCAGAATTATAAAAGGTTAGGTGCCCCTAATGGGCAGGTGGATGTACACAGTCATGCACATGACAGACCTCACCCACTGTTCATGCGCATGCCTCGTGATCCTGTTAGGGAGGTAAGTATGTCATCTCACTCGTCCCGTCGACCACAATTGAAGCCTGTTGGTGCCTCTCGCTTCTTAGATATGGGTTTTGGTGTAACTCTGGCTTTCTGTTGTTGCCGTGGCTTTTGTGGCGCCTGCTGTGGTGGTCGAAATGCCGGACCACTTTGAAGATTTTCTATGACACCACAAAGCTTCCCTATTAATTTGCTTTGTTGGGCGATCTGTCGTTTCATAGAGTTAATCACCTCTACCCTCTTCCTCGTCAATCATACCAATTTCCATCTCCCGTACTTGACGGACTGGAATGTGCATTGCTTGAAGAAGGTCGTTGCACCCTTCTTCATCCTCTGTCATTTCCATCGCTGCTACTACCGTCTTTATCTTTTTCCTAACGATCCTTCTCCCCATACCCTGGTCTCTCAAAGCTCGGATGTACGCAGACATTACGACTCGCTGGCTATCCGCGTTCTGGTTCGGGTATGCTCGGGTAGACAGCTCTTTAAAGCGTCGGTTGAACGAAACAATTGTCTTGTTCGCTCGCTGCCTTACCGCTTCTAGATCGTACTTGATTCTCTCCGACTCGTTGGCTGACACATGAGTGTCACAAAGTCCCGTAACTTCGTACGTAACGTCATTTCGCACTGGTTAATTGCCTTACACAATTGCCCACGTGATGCCCTGGTCATAATATAGACGGGCGTGCCGTCTAAATTACCCTCTGTTGCCTCCCATACTCTGCGGGTCTCGTCGAGTAACTGACGCACCTCCTCAGGTAGAAGGCTGTCACAAGGTTTTATACGTTGAGTAAGTTCCCTTACCTCTTGCCTGTAAACACGATTCTGTTCGCGCCGATCTTCCTCTTGATGAGCAGGAAGCGGAGCTTCACGTCTTGGTTGGTTTGGTGCGGGCAGCGTCGGGTCATGTTCACGACGTGTTGAAGTGGCCATTTTAAGTTACTAATATGACGATACACAATACAATTTCACTGGTAGTATAGCTGGACAACTAAGCGTTTCAGCCTAGGTTGTTCTTCACAATGTATGTCAGTTGTTATCTTAACAATCGTATTTTCCTGATATTCTCGGTGCTGAATTACTTTAGGGTGTTTTGAAATTTTTGCTGGATCTATGAAATTCTTCACTCGCTCGCTAACGTCGTCCAGGACAACAATAACTGGTCGTGTCGGCATAGTTGACATATTTTAAATTACTCACATGGTTCACCGATTCTGAACTCCCGTTCGAATATATCAATGTCTTGACGAGTCACAAATGTGAATTATACACAATACTAACAATGCTGAATCTAGCTAAATCCTGGCAGGTGAAGCCAATGAAGATTTTGGTTTTCTTCTTCTTACTAACGGGTCGGTGGTCCCGCTGCGACAACCACTTGCCGGCGGCGGAGAAGGAACGTGGCAGTCTGGCTCGCCTCGTCGAGAAGATGGTGATTGATGATATTTGTGAAAACTGCTGGGCCTAATCTGACGTGGTGGTGTATCAGGTAAGGACTGAAGGTTGCCTTCAGCTCAGACTAGATTCCTATGCTATCTTGCTAAACTAATCAACCGACAAACGACTGACTTACATAAACGTAAGTTAAATAGATTTATTGAAACTTTATGAATAATATGCAAGTTCTAAGCAAGAGCAAGATTGCTCAATAATCAAACTTAGTACACCTATATGTACGAACGAGTAGACTCTGCTAACAAAGAAGTTTGACCAAATCTTTCTTCTGACACGATAACTGACATCAGCGAGATGTTCAGTGATTCGGAGTGGTGAGTGCGAATGCTTTCTATACCTGAAAGTCCATCTTTTATAGTACCCAGAATCTCTAATTCTGAGGTTCTATACATATCGTAATAATAAGATTCCTCATAAATCTGTTTTAATGACTCTTCTAGGCACGTCATAAGCACACCTTGATTGGCCCGGACGATCAGTCCACCAATCAACTTCTGCTTATTCCTTCCTAGAAGTTTCTACCTAATAAATGTTGGTCGTTCTGACCAATCAACGATCCCTTCATTTCGATGTTCACTACAAAACCTATTCTATATAATTCTTCGCAATAGAGTTTGATCGACGCTCATTGATTATGACGTTATTCTTCTAGGGAGACGCTGCCTCACATAGGCGGTGGTGACTGGTTCTGAATTGATGTGATCTGTGAGCTAAGTAGCTACATTGCGGAATGTGTTGTCGCATGCCATTGTATGATTGATATATAGTTGATATACAAATTTTGATTCTGTTATCAATTCCTACAGGACGCTACAATGTCCATGTCCTGTTCATTGCCTATCGGCATAGAGCATGTAGGGTGAATTGACACATGAGCTGTAATTTCTCATTGCCAGCTTATGTTGTTACATTCTCCTGTGAGAATTCAGATTGCCTACGTCATCAACTAAGTCCGTTTGTCACGTTCGATTCCACTGATTATTATACCTTGATTATTTTCTAAACCATCGATCCAAACGACTGCTGAATATCATAAAAGTGCAACTTTCATCCAAACTATTTCCGACTACCCATCAACTCAGAACCGTGGGATCTATTCTAATCAATTCGGCCATTTCAAAATACAATTTAAAACTTTATCAAAATTCCATCCAATAAGTTCAGCGTGCTATATTGGCACACCATCTATTTACTAGAAATACAATATCATCATCATTGGCTGATGTAACTTATCACGTTAAGTATTACAATATATATGTCAACCGGTACATTAGCTCACCTGGTATTTCTCTTGGGACTTACTCGAAAATATAAGACATCCGGCGGGTCATGACTCCCACAAGACAATCCCATATTTACAACATGTTCTATCTTGGTCACCATTGGCTCCCTTCTGTTTGTTGATAACATCATTCACGAAGACATTTAGAGTTTCCGGAACAGCAGACATCACATTTTCGAATGCTGTATCTGGAGGTGTATATTCATTTGTTTTGTATGTCATCGAACGACTATCACTGCAGCCGCCTTAACAATTCGCAAGCATTCTTCCTTTGGATCTCTACCACGAGCTACTTAGAATCTTGTAACCAGTGTTTCTGAAACAAGCAATTGCCTTCCTACCACGAAGGCTTGTAATGATGAGATTTTGCCTTAATGTTTTTTATGAACACATACTTTGATAACTGGGAAGATCCAGAGGGTACTGGCATTCATCATTTTCTCTTAGGAACGAAAACAGATTTTGAAATGCTTCACTGATAATGTCATCGCCGGGACGACCACGTTTGCGACCTGATGGTGTTTTGAAGAATATCTTAATGGAGCTGTTGTGATATTTTGCATCAACAACAAAGTCTCTAGACAGGTACTAACGATATGTCCCCACAACACATCATTACTGCTGCTGCCTCATTCAGAATTGACTGCTTACATGATATACTTCTGACATATGTCGCGTCTGTCCAGAGGTCTCTTTTGATCAACAACCTTATCACATAACAAAACACAATGGAGCATAAAGTAAAACGGCTGTAGTGATGATCTGAGAGTTTTGACCTTTTTCGAAGAAGGATGAGTCACAGACACGATGCTAGATTCTCGAGTATATGTGCACACAAAGATGATAGTCCTTCCAACTTGACAGCTATCCCATCTTTTCATTGTGTAGTAGTAGTACTACTACTACTACTACTTAATTATAGTATCTAGACCCCCTTGTCACAGTCACATTGGGCTGCTCTGACACAACCGGCACAATTCCTTGGCATCCATTGCTGCTGCAAATTTTGGAGTCGTCTATCTGAAAAACAAATGCCACATTAGATTATTTCATCGAAGGATCATTGTTTACATTTCAATAATAATTCACACTCAACCCTGTCTCGAGTGAGTGTATTGATACCTCATATAGTGGTCACTACACCGGTGACCACTATATGAGGTATCAATATGGTGTCACGAAAGACAGTTGAGTAGTCACTGCGACTTATTTCCTCTGAGAAATTAAACGAAATCAAGGATTTCTTTTTTCACGAGAGAGTTGATACTTACCTCCCTAATACTTTTGATATTGCTAAATATTGGCTTTCGCTCAATAAACACTCAGATTAAAACAGTTAGGTGCCCCTACTGGGCAGGGAGTCAGAGCGTAGTCTGGCGGATGCCAGCCCCACCACCGCGCATGCGCAGACTAGCACTTCCTCTGACTAATTTATTGGCTGATACACATGCAACTATAAAGAGCCTGAAGACCGAGCCTCTGTGGGGTGGAGAGGCCGGGTCCGTATCTAGGGAGGTAAGTATCAACTCTCGTGAAAAAAGAAATCCTTGATTTCGTTTATTTCACATCAAGAGTATACTTACCTCCCTAATACTTTTGATATTGCCAGAATTCGACAGTGAATTCGGCGGGAGGGAGGCGAGGTCAAAAGACCAGCTCATCCCTATACGCTTTTCTGCGTTTAAGGCACTTAAACTTCTGAAACTGTATGAAAAAACAGTCAGGATTTGACTAACCATCGGATAACACCCCCGATGAATGAGAGATGACCGAATGTCATATGCGCTCCCCCCCCCTCCTTCCTGGGAGGAAGAGTCGAATGACCTCAATGTCCTATACGCTCTCTACGTACAAGTGCCATGTACTACAGGACAGAGACGAAAAAACTCCATTTTCGTATACTCTCAACAATGAACCACATAAATACACAAAACCATCATCATATTAATAAAGGGTAACGTGACAAGACAATCAACAATGGACAACACATACACAAGACTGACCTTGTTGAAATGGCTGCTGACATCCTCTTCCCATAGGTGAAGAACGATGCAGTCCCAAATTAGTGGTTGTTTCCATAAATTAATTGTGAAATATATAAGCAATGAGGAAACCCCATCCAAAATATATGCCTAGTTATTTTTTCAAAATCGACAAGGCGAGAGGATTAGAGGTGTCACGGAGATAATGGTCTGTAAAACTTGACTCACAGTGCCACTGAGCCACCGACATAATATCATCCACAGGGACCCCATTAAATAGGGCAGTGGATGTCACTACGCCGCGGACCTTGGCCACGTCAACCTGCTTCCCGGTGGCGGATTTATGGCAAAACTGAATGCATTCTACAATCCACCTGGAAATGGTGTCCTTAGAAGCCCTGCCATGGGGTTCAATATATGACAACCATAACGCCGACTGGTCGGTGCGCCACTCCGCCGTACGTTGTTTGTACCGGCGAAGCGCCCGGACGGGACACCATGCTTTAGAATTAGGATCATATCTAGTTAAAGCAGGCAAAACAATAGGTTGACCTGGATATTTCAACGACTGATTTTTAGCCAAGAAATTAATCCTAGGTAGCAGCTTAAGGCCTTCCCCTGAAACCACAAAACGGTCATCCTCGGCTGATAAGGCATGAATTTCACTCCTACGCCTAGCTGAGGCCGCAGCAATTAAAAACACAGTCTTCAGTGTTAATAGTTCATAGAAATGGAACTAAGTGGTTCAAACAGCTTATCACCTAGTACTTGAAGCACTAGCGATAAACTCTAAGACGGAATCACAGGTGGATTCCTTGGTCTTAGATTGCCCATGCCTTTAATTAATACATTTAATGTATTTACTTCATCACTTCCCCTCTTAGCCAAGCAAGGAATAACAGACATTAAAGCTGACTTATAACCAGCAATAGAGTTAGGCTTGAGGCTATAGGCATCATAGAGGTGACAGAGGAAATCAGCTACTACCTGAATAGATGAATGCATTGGATCAATACATCTTTTTGAGCACCATTCTGCAAATCTGTTGATTTTATAATTATATGCTCTGGGCCATAAACATGGCTGCTTGCTCAGAAAAGCCCTCCTTAATTCTAGATTCCTTGACAACATCCACGCAGTCAATCTGAACATTGACGGATTGTTGTGAAGGGCCTTGCCCTGGAAGATAATATCGTCCATCAGAGGCAGAGGAACCGGATTGCAGACCAGAAGGTCCAGCAGATCCGTATACCATGATCGGCTTGGCCAATCCGGGGCGATCAGAAGCACTTGGCATTCCTCTTGTCTGATTTTCTGAAGAATTTTTGGAATCAGGATTGCTGGAGGGAATGCGTATGCATACATTCTCCCCCAGCTGATAGCTAACGCATCTGTTGCGAAAGCGCTTGGATCCGGAATCGGAGAGACGTACGTCGTCATCTTCGCATTCTTCTTCGTTGCGAACAAATCGATGTTGGGTTTCCCCCAATGGTCGAACAGACGATCCGCCACACATTGATTTAGTTGCCATTCCGTGGGTAAAACACTCATCCTTCGGCTCAATGAGTCTGCTAGCAGATTTAACCTTCCCGGAATATGAACTGCTTTCAAGGTAATCTGGTGATCCAGGCACCAACAAAGCAGTCTCCATGTCATCATACAGAGACTGGGCGACTTCGTTCCGCCCTGGCGGTTTATGTAAGTCACAACTGTTGAGTTGTCTGAACGAATAAGAACAATCTTGCCCTGAACTTTCTGTAAGAAATGTTCCAGGCCCAGGACTACTGCTCTTAGCTCCAGTAGATTTATATGTTCCTTTGACTGTTCCAGATTCCAAAGCCCTGATATCGTGGACTCTTCCAGGCAAGCTCCCCAGCCCTCCATCGATGCATCTGTATACACAGTCACCTGAGGGTGGGGAGGGGTTAGCATAACCCCCACCAAGAGATTCTCTGTGTCCAACCACCATTGCAGGTGATGAATCAGAGGCGCCAACCCTGACACATTCGAGTCCAGCAAACCTGTACTCTGGGTCCATTGTGTCATGAGAAATAACTGGATCGGCCGCCTGCGTAAGGCGGCCTGAGGAATGACTGGTTCCAATGAAACCATCAACCCCAGCATTCTCAAGTAAACCCGTGCCAGGACATGACGACTGTCGCACACTGACTGAATTAATGAGATGAGTTTCTGAACTCTCTCCTGAGTAGGATAAACATATCCTGTCTCTAGATCGAAGAACATCCCCAGGTAAACAAACTTCTGGGATGGAGTCAGCTCTGATTTTGGGAAATTGATCATCCAGCCTAAGTCTGTGAGAGTTTTCAAAACAATCTCCAGACTGGCCGATAAACTTTCCCGGGTGTGTGCTTTCAACAGCCAGTCGTCTATGTACGTGTGGACTGCTATGCTTCTCCTGCGGAGGTATGCGGTGATCGCAAGAACCACACGGGTGAAAACCCGAGGAGCCGTGGAAATTCTGAAGGGTAGCACCCTGAATTCCCACTGTCTGCCCTGGAATGCAAATCTCAGGAAGCGACGGAAACTCCTGTGTACGGGGATGTGGAAATAAGCGTCCTTCAAATCTATCGACGCTGTCCACATTCCCCTCTCTAACCCCGCCAACACCGAGCGCACAGTCTCCATCTTGAAACTGGGCGTCTCTATGAACTTGTTCAATGGCTTGAGGTTGAGAATTGGTCTCCACCCTCCGGTGTTCTTCGTTACTAAGAACAGGGTTGAATAGAAGCCCGGACACCTCTGTGCCGGCTGAATAGCTCCTTTTTGTATGAGGGAATTTATTTCCTCCTCGATACACAACCTTTGATCTGGATCTCTCGGATTTGGAGTCCAGATCGGCACTAGAGACAGTCGCGATGGCGGGCCTGTCATCCAATCGGGATGATACCCGACTGAAAGCCATCGCAAGACTAAACGGTCCTGAGTTAACCGTTCCCACTCTTGCATGTGGTCGGCTAGCCGGCCTCCCACCGGTCCACCTAGGGATAGAGGTGGACATAAGGAGTGCAAGAGCGGCACTGTCTCCTTTGCCAGAAACACCGGCGTGGTTCTCACCGCGGTAACCGTCCCATCAGGAACGATTACCCCGCCCAGATCCTCGCGCGCCACGACCAGCACCGCGCGCACCTCGGTGCGCGGGCGGCTGCCTGGCTGACTGCGCCTGAGGAGCCTGCGCCCCCCCTCGCTGCTGGCCGAATCGCACGCGGCCGAGGCCGACGCTGCGATGGTGGTTGGCCTCTGACCTGGCCACTACCACCTCGAGCCTGCAGGGGACGATACGCAGGGGGTGCGGCGCGAACATTGGCACGACGAAGCACCTCAAACTGCTCGCGCAGCGCCCTCTGGTTATTGACCAGAGTAACCGTCTCCTGGAGGTGCCTACATCCCTCACCTCCAAAGAGACCAGGACCTGTCATAGGCGTACGTAGTAGCCTATTGTAGAGGTCCTGGGACGGGCACAGATTATCCAAGGCAAAAGTGCGCCTTGCCCGGACACTCCTGGTCACCGCCCGCGTCATACAGTCCAGAGCCAGGTTGATACCATCTGGATGGCTCGCTGGACTGTGACCGGACTTGGCTGGCGCGATGCGGATGCTGTTACTACCCCTTGTAACAGCTGGGAGACGTGGGACAGAGCGGCAATCGAAGCCCTCCCACTCTCCTCCGCATCACGCAACGCGGTATTTGCTGAACGCAACGCGTTCGAACACAAGACTCCCGTGTCAGAACGGGAGCCTGGCCGCGCATCCTCACCCAAAGCCGCGCGGTCATCCACGCTCGGCTTAGGTACCACACCGTACCGCTGGTAGTCCAGGGGCACGATGCGGCAACGCCTGGCCACCTCGCGCGGGGCCTTAGCGAGACGTCCACTCGACTTAATGGACGTCTCCGCCGCCTCGAACATGTCAACGACATGCTCTGCCAGCGGCAGAGAAGGCATAGCGTTAGCAGTAGGCTTACCAGCTAACCACGGCCTGTGATCACGCTGGCTAGCCGACTGCTCCACGGGCAGATCTGGTCTAACACTCACCAACCACTGGCAAGCGTCAGACCAATCCTCCTCCGTGGCTAGCTGCGAGCGCTCTACAAGACGGGGGCCTTCGTCTTCCTCCTGAGCGCAAGCAACAGAGCTTGACGGCGGATACGCTGATATCCCTGGCAAGCCAGGGAGAGCATGCGGGCCTGACAATACCGGCATGCTAATCTCACTGGCTTGAGCAGGCGCCGTGGTAGAGCGCGGGGCATATACCGCCCCACCACGGCCCCGGCCAGCACCAGCGACACTCTCGGCAAGCCGAGGTATGCGGTAACGCTGGCCTTCAGCGCCCAGGGCCACAGTCTGAACCGTGGATTCTACCCCTGGGAGAGTAGAACCGTGGAATAAGGCGCCTGTATTCCCCGCGAGGGGTGCACAGACGTCATAATCCATGGCCACGTCCTCAGACGGCGACCCCAACAGGTAATCCTCATCCTCCTGGCCAAACAGATTAGACTCCGGGTCAGCAAAGAGAGCTAACCCGGACTGGCCAGGGAAGGTGCCATACGAGGTACTGGCACCCGCGGTGTGCGGATACCCCTGGACTGATAAGCAGCCCGCGGGTTCCAGCGACAACCGTCCACGGTCCCTATTGGGCGCGGCAATAAGCCTGCTGCCAGGGTCGTGGAACGCCCCCTCTAATGGGGCCACCTCTGAATCTTCAAACAACGGAAGCGTACTAAGGAACGGTGATTCAGAGGTGGGGATTACCTGCTCCGAAGCAGATGATGAGGCCAACAAAGGATTTGGTCCAGGAAGCATGCCACGAAGCAACTCTGGAACCAAATCCTTTATTGTCCTCCTCATCTCTCCCAACATCTCGGTCCGGAAGGCCTCCATGTCCACCGCGGACGAGGCCTTCCTCTTACCCTTCTTACTTACACCCTCTTTTTTCAGCTTCTTCTTCTTCTTCTTCTTCTTCTTCTCCTCCACCACCTTGTCCTTCGCCTGCAAGCACAAGAATTCGGACATTAGCTCGCCCCCCCCCAGTGCTTACATATCTCGCAATTAAGCAAGGGACCACAGGGGCTACACTGAAAACAGAGATGAGGACCAAACTTGTCCCTCAAAAATCGTCCACAGGACGCACAACCAGGTCTCTGAAAAAAGCCAAAGGACGAGGAGTATGAGCAATCTAGTTAAGCTTAGAAACTCACCAACTCAAGAGAAGGAAATGATCATAAAGATCATAATTTATCAGAAACCCAGCTTCGGACAACTTTAATTGTTAATAAAGAGCAAGGCTGATTATGACGTCATTAATCCTATGACAGGAAAAAATCGATCCCCAACAAACATCCCAGTGCAAGGACGAATTGTATCTCTAACCAGAACATGTGCAGAATGGACATTTCGACTACACAACCATCAGATATATACTGATAACAATGGCAAATACTGTTAATTATCTCCCTTTCCTCTAAATAATTAACATCACCTCATATCAATAATTAGATACCTGACACCTTGTCTAGACAAACCATCCAACCTGATGAACTGGAGCACTCCACCAACTGAATGCCTCTTAACTCTCTCCACCTCTAGGGGAAGGAATTGGATCAAGAGGGCAAAGTGAGAAGACCTTTATAATAGGCCTCCAACTCACTGGACATAGAATTTTTGGTTAGATAACCTAACAGTATTAGTAGGAAATGGAACCATGGTGGAGAGACACAAACCCTCTGCTGATGTGATGTCCATTATATTTCTTCACACAGACCTGTGGACATAAACACAAAGAGAGATTAGTCTTATATAGCACCTAGTTGAAATAAACCAACTAAACAAGGCGCTTATCACGTTTAGCGCGAGTCCCGGAAACACATTACAACGGGACAAAACTCGCTAATTTTACTAGAAGTCACCTGATTTAAAGGTCCTGGGCCCTCCTCTGGCGAAGTCACTCTTCCTGCCATCTTTATCAGGGATAAACACTTCTGAACTTTCACAAAAACACTTAGAATTGAGCCACGAAAAGCACTAGCACAAAAGCATGTGTAGACTCTCTGCCAATAAATTAGCAAAGAGGAAGTGCTAGTCTGCGCATGCGCGGTGGTGGGGCTGGCATCCGCCAGACTACGCTCTGACTCCCTGCCCAGTAGGGGCACCTAACTGTTTTAATCTGAGTGTTTATTGAGTGAAAGCCAATATTTAGCAATATCAAAAGTATTAGGGAGGTAAGTATACTCTTGATGTGAAAAGCTGACGTGATGAAAAGGTGGTGCTTTTCAGACAGTGTTCGATGACCAATGCTGTCTTAACCAGTTCTATGTTAGTGACCGACTTATTTTCGATGTAAGAAACTTTCTGTTGAATATTTTAAAACTACTTGTTCAGCTGCAAATCATTGCTCTTGGAGACAGTGATGGCTTCCAGTCAAATTATTTTCTAAATATTCAACAACGATCATGTTAGGTTGCATTAAAACTGAGTCAGTTTTATCTATGAAGGGTTACACAGGGGGTCGTTATAGACAGGGTTGACTAATTGTGGTTCAAGGAAATTTGTGACTTAGCATGAAAATGAATTGCTCTATGTAAAAATAATAGAAATTGTCCATTGTTGTAGGTCATTTCCGGTGTATTGTGACGTTAGCTCATACCTGACACTCTGGGACTTTTAGTTTCATCTCCCCTATTTTTTTCCAATCAAAAGTCCCCAATTTACTGAACTAAATGTCAATTACAATTTATAGATATTTCAATACACTAAATACTGTTAATATATTTACATATTATAGTAAACATGATTTTAATCAACTATCTACTCCTATCATCTTTTGGGTGCGGCAGCCATACTGCTGACTATTGGTGCTGTGTCAAGGGCCCTTATTCAGACAAACGGCATCGAAATTTGGGTGATGCAGACAGGGACAAATCTTCCTCCTTGGAATTTCTGCATTACTTTAAATGTCCACAGAATTCTCTACAGTTGGTGTAATGTCAATACCCACATGTATACCGGCCAAAAAAATAGTGTCTTTTTAATACAATATATAGTCATGCATGTAAGTTGCCACGCATGCTGAACTGACAGATCTGACATGAACAAGAATACATGGATTATCAGAAGTTCATGCGTGATGTGAATAGCATATAATTCTGCTGAGCAATATTATTCCCATCCAACGTTTAATACTAACCACAGATCACTGGCATGACTGGTACATGTACAAACTCAAAACATGTATGCCATCGCGTGATCATGGATTGTAGACAATGGTGTATATGTGTGTCATTTAATCATGATGGTGCTAACAGGCATCTGTCAAAGACAAATTCCTGAAAAAAATAAATCTTTGCAATTTGTAGCATATTCTGTTGAGTATTTTGAAATTGTATGGCTGGCATGACTGAAAGCCATTACTGCCCATGCTCGTCATAATAATTTCAAAATATTAGACAGCTTTCATGTTTGTTCGCTTTGAGCTTGCGAGATGGGGAATTTATATGTACCACTTCACCAGCCATGTAAAGGGCAAGTATTGTTTGTCCATCTGCTTCTAAGTTACAAATAGTACATAGAAAGTGGCTCGAAGTATAATCATTTCAAGGAAACAATACTTTCCCTTTCCATGGCCGATGGAGTGGTACCACCGAGTCCGATGGCTTATCATACTGTTTACATAGCCTGTGTAGTGGTACCACAGAGTCCGAGATGCTGGAATGATCTAGAGAAGTTATCATTTTCAGGCCAAGCCTGAGAGAAAACTGTGGAATTTTGGTACTGAAATGTGTGTTTCTGTAGCCAGGGCACTCAGTCTGGCGATCAATTTTTGAAAGAATCTGGATGGCTAGCTAATGGAGAGTTAATAGGCAGTCATTGAACAAGAAATCTAAAGAATAACATCTATTTATATTTTTCCCTTTTGTATTCGTGTGTGTGATTTCAGTTCAATAGCAGCGCCAAAACAAGGGCTAAAATCCCCATAAAATTTTGCACATGTCCCACCTTTGGTCTGCTGTAACTGAAGTAGGTTCCGATAACATTTTTTTATAGAAACAATCATTTCTTAACACCTCATTGACTGTGAAAAATGGTCTATAAATACACAGCCTTGTATAAGTACGACTGGATTGTATGAGTGTATGTTATCTCCCTATTTTCTTATCCATACGATGGTAATTGAGGAGGGTATGGTGTACAAAAGTTCATATTAAGCACACACCAAAGACAAAAAGGCATCCACGAAACGCCTTGCACACCTTGATGTCATCAACATGTATTCTGTCATGTTACCTTCTTGTCATATTTAATTTGTAATTGATCATCTGGTTCATCATTCACTGTCTCCAGATCGCTGAAGTCATACGGTTCGAACTGGTACGTCTGAATACCCTGTTGTACTTTGGCTTGTTGTTCTGTCATGTCTCTGTCGTCCTCGAAATATACGTGCTCCGAGTAACTAGGAGTACTAGACAAGCTGTTGCTTTCGCTCAAATTTGTATTACAATCCGCCATGGGTTTTTTCAATCGTCTTCAACCCGTGACATCAATATGACTTGAGCTGATGCTGCCATGAGTCAAATTGCCATCAGAATAGTCAACAGCTCTACTGTGCATAGACTATATAGATACATGTTTCCTTTATTACACCATACACCAGAGGTAATGTCGCCCAGGCTATCCTCTTCACATTTGTGTTTTGTTGCCCCCCATTGCCCTTTGACACAAACACTGTTTACCTATCCTTTCATGAATGCATTTACCTCTGCGTTTGCACCATGCACATTTTTATCCTTGATACTTCAGCCACAAGCAAACTGACAATGAATGTCTAGCTGAATTCTAATCATGAATGTGAAAAATATGTCATGAGAATAGATAACAAAAGAAGGGCTAAAATCCCCATAAAACTTTGCACATATCCCACCTTTGGCTTGCTGCAACTGAAGTAGGTTTCGATAAAAAACAAAAAACCTAAATATAGTCATGCATGTGAGTTAAACTAAGTTGCCACGCATGCTGAATTGACAAATGTGACATACGAATACATTCGTGAACTAGAATACATCTATATATACCGTAATTTCTCGACTAAAGGCCACCCTCGAATATAGGACGCTGTCCCAAATTTGACCAAAATCCGCCCTAAAATCTCTTGTATTCAAGTATAAGACGCTGTTAAATTTAGAAAAAAAGTACCTTTAAAAACTCGAAAATTGGTATAAAAAATAACCATCACTCAGCGCTTTGTTTAATGCATGACTAAAATTATCATGGTGGAAGAGAAATTATTAAATAGGACCGCCTAAATATCATGTATCTTCAGTAAAGATTGTTTATTACATCAAAATCAATCTAATTTTGGCATAAAATGTCTCCTTGAAAACATAGAAATCGTGTGATAGAAACAGATTGTAATGGCTCTTGCGTTTGGAGGCGCTGTGTGATCTTATGCGCTAACAGGAGTTGGTTATCTGGCTCTTTTGTGATTGGAGACGCTGTGTAATCTTATGCGTTAACAGGAGTTGGTTATAAAACGGGTATGGGAATATTCAGATGGTTACTAGTTGTAATGGCTCTTTTGCGTTTGGAGGCGCTGTGTGATCTTATGCGCTAATGGGAGTTGGTTATCTGGCTCTTGTGATTGGAGGCGCTGTGTAATCTTATGCGCTAACGGGAGTTGGTTATCAAACGGGTACGGGAACATTCAGTTCCTATCGCGCAATGATGATATATATCGATTTCCGAGTCCAGAATATTTAGATCCGAGTACTCGCTCTAATTAGAATAAAGATCTTTTGCGATTGGAGGCGAATCACGTGATTTATACACGTATCTTTTCTTGACGCCATTTTATGTCAAATTCTGAATTAATTTTGATGTAATAAGTGATATGTATTAAAGAATAAGCAATATTTATGCGGCCCAATTTAATAATTTCACTTCCGCTTGGTGTATTTGGATTATACATTAACCCTGTGGCATCGACGGGACGTATTATCGGCTTGAAAAAATGACGTTGCTAGTCCGACGGGACGTATTATCGACAAGAGACAATTAGGCGACGGGACGTATTATCGGTTCAAGCTACCACCAGTTTTCGATCGCTAAATACACAAGCTTTACGGGAGTTTTATCCAATCAAACTTAGCGTTACATTACGGCAGAAGGCTGAATTTTCTAAATCCACTGTTGATTGGTCAATTCACTTTGTTTACAAATTTCTGCGGGAAAATATAAATAGATCTTTAGGAATGAAATAGTTTGAGTAAAATCGTCACCGATTGCGCGTCGATTCCTTTATTTAACCGAGTACTCGATTCTCCTGATAGCCGGAATCGGTTATGCGGACACCAATAAAGGACTAGTGAGCACGTTCAAATGCAGCTGATTGGTCGAAGGTTGCTAAGAAATTAAGATGACCTCAATCATGATTTATAATTTCGATCGATAAAATATTACATACACCTGATTTGTCTAGCCTGATGCCTAAAAGACTTAGTGTGCATCCTTACATAGCTGGCCCGCTAACACCATTATCACACACGTGCCATTTAGCTTTCTAGCTAGATATTGATGTGCTTCTACTATCCAATTTCGTTTTCCCAATCACATATCCCGATAACGCAGGTTACGGGGCCGGTACTTGCACACTAGCGGTTCGTAACTCGCATTATCAGAGTTCATCGTCATCATTCCCATTTACAACGCACATTATGTTTATCTTCTTCTTTTTCTCCAGGATAATGTGGTGAATACGACAGTGACCGGCTTTATCCGCGTGTTGAGATTTCATGAAAATGATGATTCTGTAATTCTATCTTCTGTATTGTTTTATTTCATTAAATGTGATGTACTTGATGTAAATTTACTGTGCCATTGTATTACGAATCAGGTGTTATTGTATAAGCTGCCATTATAAATTATATCAAATACACTTTCTTCAGTGTGTGTGTGCGTCTGCCTGCCTGCCTGCCTGCCTGCGCGCAGTGCGCACATGTTTGATATTACTTAGTAGCGACGACTGCATGTGAGAAAATTTATTGAACATTTTGAGACTAATTGGACTGGAAGTTGTTGCTGCCTTATGTGACAACAGGTTTCAATCAAATTTTATCACAATATATATGAATATTTACCAAGACCATGGCAGCCACAACCATTGAGAAACGGATTTACCTACAGTTGATGCTAATTCAAAGGTATGTAATTAATTAATTCAGTAGGTTTATCACCAATATAACAGACAAACCAGAAGTTACTTTACCTAAAGCTGTCATGATCGGCCTAATCGTGAAAATCACATGTCAATATTGGTAATGATCCAACTGACATATATATATATATATACACCTGTGCAAAAGTTAAGCACCACCCTATTTTTATGCACATGCGAGGGTATATTCATGTGCTATGAAGAAAGCAATAGCATAAACATTTATGTACCCATCCATCTTAGTGCAAGAGGTAATAATGCAACTAGAGGAATGCTGATTATGATGGTGGGGAAACACTGTATGTTTTTGTTTGAACTTGAAAACGAGGCCTGAATATGGTTACGTTGACACAACTGACAACTATTGCCCTACAGTTGACACACGTGGCTAGATTGTCATTAATGGTGTCTGAAAACGAAGTTTAACATCTGTGCACGAGTTTGAGACTGTCATTATTAATACCGGGTATATCCACCTTGTGCCTGGATGACGGCCTGGACACGACGTCTCATGCTGGTCACCAACCGACTGATACGCCATTGTGGTATTCGTTGCCATTCAAGATGGAGTGCGTCTGTTAATTCCTGTAGGTTCTGCACAGGGGGATCCCTCCTTCTCACCATGTTTCCCAGAATGTCCCAGATATGCTCAATAGGGTTCATGTCAGGGCTCCTTGCTGGCCATGGTAGGGTTTCGATGGCATTCTGGCGGAGGTATTCATGCACAGCTCTAGCACGATGTGGGCGGGCGTTGTCATCCATGAATATAGGGTGGGTTCCAGGTGCATGATTTACAAAATGAGGGACTACAACTCTATCCAGTATGGAATCTTGATATCTTTGTCCATTTAGTGTTCCAGGTACAGTCAACAGATCCAGCTTACAATCAAATGAGATGCACCCCCATATCATAACGGAACCTCCACCAAATGGAACTTCTTCCATGATGTTACGTTGGTCGTACGCCGTGCGTCTGGACCTCCATACACGAGTTCGACCATCTGTGGCATGAAGCAGGAACTGACTTTCATCGGACAAGTGTACCCGTCTCCAGGATCTCATGTTCCAGTGTCTTCTTTCGTTGCACCACCTCAGACGCTCCTCTTTGTGGTGTGCAGTGAGGAGAGGACGTCTGACAGGTCTCCTAGCTTTCATGCCAGCAGCATACAGTCTCCTTTTGACGGTAGACATTGCTGGCTGAGCACTCTGCTGTTGGTGAATGGAGATCTCCTAACAAGGCGTACTAGGGCTCGATCATCACGGGCAGTAGTCTTCTTCGGTCTTCCAGATCTAGGCCTGTCCTTCACCTCGTTAGTTTGCCCATGTTTTGCAATCAAACGACTGATTACACTTTGGTTAATGTTCAGCTGTCTGCCAATCTCTCTGCATGACATACCAGTGGTATGCATGCCTATGATTTGCCATTTCACACGATCACTTAACCTTCGTCTTGCCATAGCGGTTCACAATCAAGAGCTAATTCTCTCTGTACAAATAAACCACGGTCATGGACACAAAATTCCTAATCTTGTCGCCTAAATCTGTATGTAATGTTCTACACCTCAAACTGGACTTTTACATAACTGAACACGTGTGCTGTTTCCCGCCACGCACGGACATCAAGCGGCGTGAAGTCATGCATGCATGTGCATTTCGTACTTGGAATTATGTCAGCTAACGCGGGGACAAAAAGTATGGCAGCCTAGTTGTACCATCATGTTTCTACGTTCTATTGTTTTTGCTGGTGCTTAACTTTTGCACAGGTGTATATATATCGGTAGTGTTACATAATATAATGTGTTGTATCTGTTGCAAGTAAGTCGACTGAAAACATGTTGCTGTATGAAGCGGAAACAGCTTCAAGTCAAATTCATTTCAAAACACAACATACTTGAGCAAAATGTGTCATTAACCATTTAACCCATCAAATTTGACATCATCCGTCATCACTCCAGATATTTAGCTGGTCAAGGCAGCTCAACCTCCACATCATTTAACACACGCACGCACCATATACAATTTCTGTTCTCAGTGATATAAAATGAAACTATATAATTCTACGGTGCCAAATGTTACAGTTGTTGCTCTTAATAAGTTATAGGATATTATATAGTTCAAGGTTAATTGAATGGCTATAGTTCATTGTCTTTCATATCGGGCAACAATCCGGTTGCTAAACACCTTTCCTGGATGGCAGCCTTGTAATTTAGATTTTATGAGCGAAAGTGTTAATTAAAGCCGCAAGTCTCATTCCCTGGGTTGAGATGAAATTAATACCCCATGAGGCGGAGCTTCTATGATGACGTGTATGGCGCATGCGTGATAAGTAGCAAAATAGCCTACCATCTGACAGCTCAGCACCTGGCCATTGTACACAGCCTTATTCTATACACCTAGATGACTGATTTACTATAGAGTAGGACAGTCCACCTTATGCATAGTAGCGCTATACACTTGTGTACTATATTCACATACTCCTTCAAAAGGATTTATTTAATTAATTTATCATTAACTTTCTGACTGCTGCAATCCATCAGACCTTGTGTACTATATTCACATACTCCTTCAGACAATAACTCTGGAACTGCTGAATATTTTGAAAACAGTTTGACTTAAAGTGGTTGGTGGCTATGTTAGTCAAATTGTTTCCAAAATATTCAGCATATATCCAGAGTTAAACCCTATGGAAAATGTAGGCTGCAGAAATTCAGCAGTTAAACTGTTAAGCCAATTTATCTAGCAATACATTTAGCTCAGTATTGCCGTATTAGCAAGTTTTATCAGAAAGCGATGCATGTAGTATTCTTAATGTGGTCATTTGCAAATGGTAATGAGGATATCTGTTACTGTCGAATGCAGCAACAGTTTTCTGCAACACTTGTCACACTGACATCAAAAGATTAATTGTTACAAAGCCAGTATTAGAAAGGCTAGTATACAGTTACAAACACTTTTGTGAAGGCTGTTGCAGCCTAGCTTACACCACCCTTATTTGCAGTTATAGGTGGCAATAAGACCCCACTTTGTATCAAGGTAATACGTGTATTTATTACTGCATGTTCTCTCTTCACATATGACATAGGATAATACGCAAGGCTGCTATCAGCTGTTTACACTCATAAATCATTCAGAGCACATTTTCCCCGCAATATGATGTCACAGCTTTAGCTCCGCCCACCAAATTCAAATTTTAATCAGCTCTCATGTTTATTTGAGCTAATTTTCATTTAAATGAATATTTTCCAACAATTTCTTCAAGGTGACAGTAACAGCGCTTATTTTCTAAAATATTTTACCTAGATGTGAAAGGTGTTTAGATTTTGATAGATGTGACACCAGCGCCATCTGGTGCCTTTTATAGTCAAGGTGGGCCTTTAACACCCGACCCGGCCAAATACGTATGCAGTGGTCATGGAAAATGTCAATTTGCACACCAAGGAAAGGCTATTTTTTAATTTTTATCACTGGAATGGTTGGTTAATAAATGAGACAGTCGGTCCAGTAATGCATTTAAAAAAAAAATTATTTTCAAATTGACAAAAAATTATTTCTCTTTGAGGGTTAATTTAATGTATATGCTTTTTCTTGGGACTGTAATGCTTTAATCACGCGCGCAGCTCACCTCCCCCCACCCCCCTTGTACTATTACTACTAAATAACACGCGCGACGTTGTTATTGAAATTAGGTCACACCACCCGCGGTGGTTCTCGTGGCTTAGAGCGCCAGTTTCCCACGGTCATAGAGTAGCAAGACTGGAAATTTGGTCTCGCTGGCATTGTGCGTGTAGAACTGTACATACAGGTCTAGAGTTATTCTTGAAGCACACATTTCATTTATCATTATACTATAGTAGGGCATATTCATAAGGAACTATTATATTTGAGGATGTGGATTTAATCAAGTAATCAAGCTAGTTGTGTTCACCAACAATTAGAATGGATTATAGATAACTGCGGTAAGTGGATACACAATATAGCTATTACGATAGTAAACTTTCAATGTACGACCGACCTGTCATAACATTCTGTATTATTTAGAATCCAAATAGGAAAAGTAACTGTCAATGTAAGAAATCATGCCATTGAATTGGAAGTAATTTGACTGTAAACTGGTGCTGCCTATGACGACGACGACGACATTTCTTCCCCCCCCCCCACCCGCCAATTTTCAAGCATTATTTTGAAACAAAGATGAGATTTAGTGTATGAGGCTACATATTGTTAATTTCCCCTACATACTTCAGGCACGTTATTGTGACCTATTTGTTTCATAAGAGCTTGGCGTTATGTAAACAGCCATTTTGGAAATCATGCCGTCCGACCAGTTTGGTCTTTTATGTATGTGCGGGAATTGGTTATACATGGCTTTGCATGGATTGGGGGTGGGTGGACTGGTGTGGGTGTGTTCGGGTACAATCTTGTTTGACAATATTTTAAAGGCATAGTATGATAGTCTGTACAGATTAAGAGACTTCTTTCGAGTATTTGGGTGGCCCTGAAAAGGGCCGTTGACACCTGTTTACTCAAGCCCTGACATGCTTGGTTATCAGGCGGATCAGCTGCTGTCGCAGGATCTGGTAAGCAGGATTCCCATTCTTGCTTTCGAGATGGACGCCATCCGGACAGTAAAACACAATCGCCTCGTCAAAGTTCATGAGTTTTGAGATGTACCATGGCTTGACAGGAGATGTTGGCCCACTATACCGCCGATGAATAAGCTCTCGCATCTTCTCAGCTTTCTCATTGTATTGCTGATGACGCGGCTGATACCGCGGGAATGGCAGCATAATGCCAACCTGTTGTACTGTTGGCATTATGCCGTCATACACGGCTATCAGGTCGTTAAACACGAGATCTGGATCGGCGGCTGAATCATCTAGCGAATTCCCTAAAACTAACAGTACCACCACATCTGGTTTCTCTCGCAGAAGTGCTGGTATGGTAATGTTAGGGACAAGCTTCGATACTCCTGTAGCCATGGTGCGTACTTCAACACCCTCACACTGGCTCCATGCTGAATATTCCGGATGGTCGTTCATGTAGCTCACCAGACGCCTGACAAAGCTATGCCCATAGAGGATCACCTTCATAGTTTTGAGCTTGTTTACAGCAACGGTCAATAGATAGTTAGTTGTTGTTTGACTATATTTATACCAGATTCAAGGCTTTCTCTGACGCCCGCACTAATAAAGTCACCTAATCAATAAATTTTTGCTCTGATTTGTATTTAGCAAGACATATAAAAGTATATTTATTGAACTAATACGCACCCAGCATCTGGGCAAACACAAACGTTTATTTTTTGTCGTAATTTTGGTGCCCCTGCATATAGCTTCAAGTGGCATAAATGCCACACAACTCAAATCTTTCCAAAAGTAATCAATTTTGAACGCCCCCGGTCCTGCCGCTGTCAAATCGTGCAATGAATAGAGGTCGATGCTCGACAGTTCATATTGGAAACAATGTTTATCAATGCTGTTACTGTTCTGTTATATGACATCGTTGAGTAGCATTCTTTGTTAACCTATGACATGGAATGGAATTTAGGAGCAAAGATGTATGTCGCCATTTCACATTAAGTACGTCATTTAGCCCGTTCCCGGTCTCACTCGTGTTAGGTTCAAATATTTGTATGTAGCCGCCAGCGTCTTTGACAATCACTAAACAAATTCGGTAATTTGACAATCACTGAACACAGTAATATTAGCTGATTAATGATGTTGATGATAAGATAGTGCATTGCTGTTCAGTACATCGTATCATCATCAAAATACATCGTAATTAAAAATCATCTTCATGAATATTCATTAATTTACGTCACTTGCCGTATACGTCACTTGGCGCGAATTTTTGTTTATGCTGGTTACGCCATAGCAACCATCCTTTTCGAATTTTGACTCAGTCTTCAAGACGTCGTCCTGAGAACGAAGTAGCTAGATTTCAATTGAACACGGTCAGTAATTATTATTATTATAATAATAATTTAGTAATATTAACAATGGCATCTCTGTTTAATTACGAAAGCGATAGTTCCTCAGATGATTTTGATGGATTTGAGCTAACAGAAGTAGAGGAATCAGCTGAAAGAGCTGCAACTAATTTGGCGCGGAATGAGAGGGATATCGAAAATATCCAAAATCTGAACTTTGAATTGTCTTCCGATGAAGACGACGAGGACCTGTTCGTTAGTGACAATCCGTCATTAGAAGATAGCGACAGCGACCGCGAATACGATATGGTGGACGACATGGGAGGTGCCCATGATAATCAAACTTGGAGACAAGTTAATGACGAAACTGAAATAGACCGCCCAACGGCGAATGTAATTTTCCGCGAAGACCATGGTCCAAAAAACATCGCGGATAATGTAAAAACGCCGTTGGATTATTTTCTGCTTTTTTTCACTTTGGAAATTTTAAGCAAGATATGCGTAGAAACAAATCGCTATGCTGCTAGCAAATATCAAGATTATCAGGCATCTGTGCAGGCGAATCCAGGCAAGCGGTCAAAGTCCTTTGAAAGGTCGATTTCCTGGTGGAATTCTGTTGATGGGATGACTATTGATAGGCTCAAGGCCATGTTTGGCATTTTTTTAAACATGTGTATCGTAGCTAAAATCAAGATGGCAGATTATTGGAATCAAAAGAATACTTATCAAAGAACACCTGGCTTTTGTGAAGTCTTTGCTAGGGACAAGTTTTTTTTCTGCCTTCGAATGCTTCACTTCAATAACAATGCAAATTTACGTAGAAATGGCGAGCCTGGCTTCGACCCATTATTTAGAATCCGCCCAATTCTGGAATATTTCAATTCAATTTTCCGTAGGTACTACACTCTTGAGCAGTTTATCTCGATTGATGAAAGCATGGTTGGACTGAAAAACCGAACCCAACTTATTCAGTACTTACCTAACAAAAAACACCATCGATGGGGTATAAAGATGTGGATGCTCTGCGAAGCACAAACAGGCTATTTGTATAACTTTAACGTTTATTCTGGAAAAGCTGGAAATCAAACAATTTCAAAATTTGGCCAAGCCTACGATGTAGTAACCTATCTCCTTTCATCAGCAGAATTACTAAATAAGGGTTACACATTGGGTATCGACAACTTTTTTACATCGGTTCCTTTGGCGGAGGAACTTTTTAGACGATCCACACTTGTAGTTGGCACATTGCGGAGTAATCAGAAATGGTTGCCAGAAAATTTTAGAGTGAAAAATGTAATAAGAACAAGAGGTGAAAACCTTCACTACCGTAAAGGTCCTCTCCTAGCATGCGCTTTCAAAGACAAAAAACTTGTGTTTGCTCTATCAACTTACAACATAGCAAAGACTGTTGAGGTCCAAAGAAGGGGAAGCGCCGAACAGTGCCCAGAAACTATTGTTTCATACAACAAATTCATGGGAGGTGTGGATCTTAGTGACCAAAAAATGTATAATTACGAGTCAGCACGTCGGTCTTACAAATGGTACATGAAATTATTCCATAACATCATGTACAGGTCTCTCCTCAATGCTTATATTATCTACAGTAAGCAACTCAAAACAAGTCAGGCAGCGAACCCACTAGAAGATCCGAAGAAATATAAGCAGATGTCACGATCCAGTTTTTTGACTAGCATAGTTTCAGGACTGATCAACAACTTTATGGATCGTGATGATTCACCTTCTATAACCGAAATCAATCTAGGATGCGTACTATCAAAATCCGAATTTGTCACATTCGCTGGTAAAGACCGACATAAAGAAAGGGACTGTCAAATATGTTCTAAGACCAATTCAACGCAATATAAACGAAAAAGGTCAATCTATTTATGCATTCCATGTAATGTTGGCCTTTGCCCTGGCTGTTTTGAAGCACACAAGAAAAAAAAATCCAAAAATGTGTAACCCTTATAACGATGTGTGCTAGTACTAGTAGTAGGTAATTCTTGGTTGGCTTGTATATAAAATGCAGTAATAAAACAGTACAAATAGAAGTTGGGAATGAAAGTGTACATAGTGGCCTCATGAGGATCAAGTTGTAGGTCCATCTGTCATATATAGGCCTGATTGCATGCTTTTATACCAGGGCTTCAATAGGGGGGGGGGGGGGGGGTGCAGTACAGTAGAAGTAATAGTAGTAGTTGCCATAGTGGGGGAGGGGGTCCAGTACAGGTGGGTGGAAGTACAGTAGTAGTAGCAGCAGTAGTCATAGTGGGGGTGGAGGCAGTACTGTAGCAGCTCCAAAAGGGGGGGGGGGGGTGTGTGGTACAGTAATAGCAGCAGTAGTTGTCATAGTGGGTGGGGGGGGGCCAGTAAAGTAGCAGCTGCAATACGGGGGAGGGGGTTACAGTAGTAGTCATAGTCGTAGTAGCAGCAGCAGCAAATAGGTGTTATGAATATAAATGAAAGTGGACATATTTGCCTCATGTCGATCAAGTTGTAGGTCCCTCTATTATATATAGGTCTGAATACCCGCTTTCATGGGGTGGGTGGGGGTGCTGGTGGTGGATATTTATCACACTCGGTAAGGTATGTCGATTTTCACTGGTCAGTTTGCCTGTAGCCTGGATTCGTGTCATAGTCATGACTTTGGATTAAAAAAACCCAGTCATCTCTGCTGCATCCAAATTTACGATCACCATTTGTCCATCAATATGTCTAGCATTTTTTGCGCACATAACTTTTAATCGATACCTCTTGTAGCCCATGACCGCAAGGCTTATTTCTCGGACACAATATGCCATATCCATCGGATCTAGAACATTTGCATCCGATCGCTCCATATGATATTCTAAATTTATACTGACCATGTTCAATTCATACACACACTTGACACTCTTGAACAATCCTTATCTGCTGGTTATTTTGAAAACAATTTACTGTGGCGAATACCAGTAACAGCTTCAGCAAATTGTTTTCAAAATATTCAGCTGGCTAATTAGGTACAGAATATTTGTTGTGATTCTCAGTGACGATCGTGTTGGCGGCTGACCTACTTATAGAATTTGTAGTTGGGGAGGGGTGGGAGTGTGATAGCTCGTTCTACTAATATATATGGATGTCACAAAACGTGTTTTCATTGTTGGGTCAAGAGGTCAAGTCATGGTAGTCTAATTACTGAATTTGTATCATTACAGGGTAGGGAAGGGGGCCAGGGCATTTTTTTTCAATCTTTGTAGCATAAAGATACATAAATACTGGCATATGTTTACAATAGGCTCCGCCAAGTGTGGGATGGGGTACAGACAATAACTCAAGTTCTACTAATATATATATATATGGGATGCTTCTCATTGCTTTATATATCATATGTTGAAAAAAAATAAAAATATATGTTATGTCTATGAAGGTCAATTTCGTCTGGCTCCTGTGGTGTATATGTTATGTCTATGAAGGCCAATTTCGTCTGGTTCCTGTGATATTTATGTTGTGTCTGTAGGCCAATTTCGTCTGGTTCCTGTGGTATTTATGTTGTGTCTGAAGGCCAATTTCGTCTGGTTCCTGTGGTATTTATGTTATGTCTATGAAGGCCAATTTCGTCTGGTTCCTGTGATATTTATGTTATGTCTATGAAGGCCAATTTCGTCTGGTTCCTGTGATATTTATGTTATGTCTATGAAGGCCAATTTCGTCTGGTTCCTGTGATACATGTTATGTCTATAAAGGCTAATTTTGCCTGGCCCCTGTGTGTGTGTGTGTGTGGGCGCATGCTAGCTAATATATATATATATATATATATATATATATATGTGAATATTATATTTGTTACCTGTATTATATACATATGTTGCACCTCCTTGTACAGCATATTGCAATCGCTTCCGTCTGGCTATCTTCTCTGAAACTATTTGATGAAAGTCAATCAATTTCAATTACCGATATGATAGCTACTAGCGAGACATGTATATTTATTTGGGGGGGGGGGGGTTCAGTGTCAAATAAGAATTCTGTAGAGGACCCTATCTCCTGTCAAAACAGTTTGGTGGAATATAGTAAAGATTGGTATGTCAATTACCATACGGAATGCCATTTTTCATTATTTACACCCCTGGGGGGGGGGGGGGGGGGGTTCCAGTTTGCTTGCTCAGAGATTGAGATACAGGGGAATTTATCAGTGAGTGTTAAGATTTTTTTTATTACCCGTTACTTTTTATCATAAAACAACCTATAGCTGTGACTGAGGCAGCGTTGTCAGAAGTGTTAAAATTTTGACAGACCAACAGGCATACTGATAGACAGAACTATACTAACAAGTATAAGCACGTAGGGACATAGGCGGTTTTACAAATATTTGTAGAGACATCTATCTGCTAAATATTTTTAAAACCGTCTATGTCTACCACCAACAGATTTGCGAGTCACACCTAAAAAAATGTCATTATATTGTCGCTTTCAATCCTTGATTTTGACCCTGATATAAATAGTTTGGTATGTCCGTCCATCCAGTCATTTCCAGACGATAACTTGAGTTCTATTGAAGGGATCATCACCAATCTGGTGTGGTGCTTGTCCTTGGTGGTTCGAAGAACCCTATAGATTTTGGGGTTAAATGGTCAACGGTCAAGGTGACCTAATTAATTATGTAATATTGCTTTTCCTGATAACTTGTCAGAGTTCTATTGAAGGGATCGTACGTAGTGTTGGAGCTTGTCCTTGGTGGTCCGAAGAACCCTATCTAATTTGAAGTCAACGGTCAAGGTCACATGATGATGTAATGTTTCTTTTCCGAATGCCAACTTGAGTTCGATTGAAGGGATCATTACTAATGTTGGGGGAGGTTGTCCTTGTTGTTTCGAAGAACCCTACAATTTTTGTGTCAACGGTCAAGGTGACCAATCTAGGTGTGGAGGTTGTGCTTGGGGGGGGGGGGCATACTTTAGCAATCTTTGATAGTCTTTCGTGTTTGATTTGGCTGTTGCATCAACTAATATGTGGTCATGTTGTTCTGTGTTGTCCTGTGTGGTCAAGGATGTGCTGCACTAGTTCAGGGAAGGGGCCCATCGCCGTTTAATCAAATAATAAAACCCTGAATGTACATATTGTAGTGCAGCCCTGAGGTACAGATTCAGAATTCTCAAGGCTTGTCTTTTCTGCATGCGCTATCTGAACCAGCACGTGGAACTACTCTGAAACCGCTCTTGCCACATTGAAAGACAATGAACTATAGCCACTCAATTACGCATGAGTTATATAATATCCTATATTCCAAGACATATTCACAAATTTATAATAATTTGTAACATTTGACACTACAGAAGTTTTTATTGTTTCATTTTATATTACAGACTTGGAGAACAGAAACGACAAATTATTTATGGTCACTAATTGTAAACAAACCTCTTACCTGAGTCTACCATCACTTCAGTCTTCATGGCGACAAAAATTAAAATCATTCATAATTTGATGGCAATATATTTCATTTATATCATGACCTTACAAAACAAATTGTTTATGGTCACTGAAAACTTGGACCATACCACGAAAAAATATATATATCGTGTTCTTTTTTATCTCATGGCAATGATATGGAGGAAAAGGCATTCTGGCAGAATCAAGTTATGATCTCTGAAAAAATTGATTTAACTTTAAAAATTATAAGAACTTTGATTATGACAGCCATGACCTGTCTTGAGATCTTAGCTTTGACCTGCTGATTCAGTTAGCTCATCCAAAAATTCTATCCTTGAGAACGCTGCATCTTGACATCCGGACTGTTCTACACTGTAGAAAAATGCAGCACAGAGACCAACGGCGGTGATGGTGTTAACCCTTTAATGGCTACATTTTATCAAGAAAATTTAATTTAAATATCTGCCTATTTAATGTCCATTTATATGCCAAGAGAAATTTATCACTGGAATGACCGGTTGTATTCTCTTGTTCTATAAATAGACATTCTACATGACCATAACAGAGGATGGTTCTGGTTGGCATGGCCATTGCCATTAGAGGGTTAATCGCTTTTATGTAGCTCTCACACCAGTCAAAGACCTGTGAGCTACACATGTATTTATGTTTCTAAAACTGTCAGATTAATTTAATATTTTTAGTCCCAAACAGGAGCTGAGAGGATGCCAAACATCCAGACTTATAAACAAATGAGGCACTGTGAGTATATTTTATTATTGTATAAAACAAAGAAGCACCAGCCATATACAGCCATATATGACTGGATCCTGCAAACCAGCTCCATACCTGTAAGGAAATAAAAAAAAGAAAAATATGAGAGAGAGAGATATTCAAAGGTGAATGAAATGCTGTCTCAAATATTCCTAAAGCCAGTCACGATTTACTAAATAATGCAGACCCAAGAGTACGCAGACCCAAGATTATCCAGCAGTCATTCCACCGATAAATTTTCACAAGTAGTATTATCATGGATAGGTCTCAAGGCCATCATCGCTAAAGCCGTTTCGGTCAGCATAATCGTAAAATGGTTATTTATATTTACAAACATTCCGGACGGCCATCAAATACGTCTTGAATGTTTACTTTTGCGAACAGCTAATTTTGTGACCAGCTGACATTTTCGCTGAAAAAAGAGGGAGAGGCGGAGATATTCTCGACCAATCAGAATCAAGACTCTTATATCACGCGCTTCACTGCTGATAAAGAACGGGTAATGACATGCCATTCGGTTCTACTCGGGACTCGGATACGAGTCTACAAATTCTGTACTCTGTTTACGATCTTATAAGCTAAACGATTCCTACCGGAGACGCCGCGGCAAAAATATGTCCGATGCTATAGAATGTTACTGTAAAACATTCGCGTTCGCTTATCAAATGGCTGATTGCAACCAGCGATGATACATCTGCAATTTATTCGCCTTCAATTATGCGCAAACCTGGTATTTGTTCGGTTATGTATAAAGGAATTATTCAACATTGAATAAGGCCTCCCCCCCAAAATCATGACCGGAATTTCTCGAAATGTTACGGTACCATGACATAATATGATTGTCATTTTCACATCTTATCGGATGAAAACCTTCACGAAACTTTGGTATCTGTTAGTTTTAATACCATTGTGATTAAATTTATCAATGGCATTTGTAAAATTTAAAAAAACTTTGATAAACTTTGCCAAAATAGACCAATGTATTTATCCTACAAGGTGTGCCCATTTTGAGAGGCACGTTGACTAACTAAAATATATTTTATTCATACAAATTTTATATGTACTTAAAGGTATTTTATTGCCCTTTCTAATGATATATAGTTTTATATATAGTGATCTGTTACTTTGCCAAAAATAGTTAATATAGTTGGCATGGTAGCACTACGCCGCTATCACGCCACTACCGCTTATAGGCTAGGTTTCTTAGCAAGTTGCTAGCTTTTGGCTGTAGGGTTTCTAGCACTTCTTTGTAAATTTTTGGTAGGGCCCAGAGGGTTAAACATAGTCGTCAGGCGGCGCGAATTGTCTAGGGTAACATTTAGTTCAATTTCCGTGGTATAATCTGACTTTTTAAGAAAAATTTTGACCCAAAAATGTGCGGAAGGAATGTTCTCGATTATAGGACGCACCCCCCCCTTTCTAGTACATGTATTTTGACAAAGAAACTGCGCCCGTTAGTCAAATTTTAACGGTAGTTATTGAATAGATTATCTGAAATGTCATTAGTCTATAATATACTGTATAATAGCATATAATTCTGCTTAGCAATGTTATTCCCATCCAAGCTTTAATAATAATTACAGGTTACTGGTATGACTTGCATCAGATATGTTGTGAATCAAATATATGTACAAACTCGTACATGTATGTCATCGCATGGTTATAGATTGCAAATATGTGTGTATGTCTGCCATTTACAGTCATGATAGTGATAACTGTCATCTGACATTAACCCTCTTTCAATGACAAATTACTGGAAAAGTAAATTCTTTGTTATCTATCGGTTGAATATTTTGAAATTATATGGCTGGCATGACTGGAAGCCATTGCTTCCCATGTCAGTAATAATAATTTCAAAGTATTCGACAGCTTTGGTGTTTGTTTACATTGAGCTTGCGAGATGGGGAATTTATCGGTGCCACTCCACCTGTTATGTCTGTACATAATATCCACATGATTTTAAGTTACAAACTCATTGGCATCATGGTGTTCAACGGCTCTACTGTGCACAGACTATTATAGATAAATGTTTCCTTTATTACACCGCACACCAGAGATAAAGTTGCAGGAAAATAATTTGGATGGCACTGATTCTTTTAGTAAACCGATTTGCATTTGCTTTTTATGATATCAAATATTGTCAGCATTGCCCAGTCTAGCCTCTTCACATTTGTGTATTGTTGCGTCCCATTGCCCTTTGACACACACTTGCCTCTCTTTTCATGAATGCATTTGCCTCTGCGTTAGCAACGTGTACATTTTGGTCTCAATGATGTCGATGATTGATACTGCCGCCACAAGCAAACTGACAATGAATGGCTGGCTAGGTGCATTCTGATCGTGAATGTTACATTGTACCAGATATTTGTTACCAGTGCAGATTGGTTGCAAATCACGAAAACATAGCGCACACCTATTTCATATGACCAAACAATCTCCATATAAGAAAATTTACCAAATTTGTTTTTCACGAGTGAGATGATATACTAGTATATCGGCTCTAAATTCAATAATATTCAGAATTATAAAAGGTTAGGTGCCCCTAATGGGCAGGTGGATGTACACAGTCATGCACATGACAGACCTCACCCACTGCATGCGCATGCCTCGTGATCCTGTTAGGGAGGTAAGTATGTCATCTCACTCGTCCTGTCGACCACAATTGAAGCATGTTGGTGCCTCTCGCTTCTTAGATATGGGTTTTGGTGTAACTCTGGCTTTCTGTTGTTGTCGTGGCTTTTGTGGCGCCTGCTGTGGTGGTCGAAATGCCGGACCACTTTGAAGATTTTCTATGACACCACAAAGCTTCCCTATTAATTTGCTTTGTTGGGCGATCTGTCGTTTCATAGAGTTAATCACCTCTACCCTCTTCCTCGTTAATCATACCAATTTCCATCTCCCGTACTTGACGGACTGGAATGTGCATTGCTTGAAGAAGGTCGTTGCACCCTTCTTTATCCTCTGTCATTTCCATCGCTGCTACTACCGTCTTTATCTTTTTCCTAACGATCCTTCTCCCCATACCCTGGTCTCTCAAAGCTCGGATGTACGCAGACATTACGACTCGCTGGCTATCCGCGTTCTGGTTCGGGTAGACAGCTCTTTAAAGCGTCGGTTGAACGAGACAATTGTCTTGTTCGCTCGCTGCCTTACCGCTTCTAGATCGTACTTGATTCTCTCCGACTCGTTGGCTGACACATGAGTGTCACAAAGTCCCGTAACTCTTCGTACGTAACGTCATTTCGTACTGATCAATTGCCTTACACAATTGCCCACGTGATGCCCTGGTCATAATATAGACGGGCGTGTCGTCTAAATTACCCTCTGTTGCCTCCCATACTCTGCGGGTCTCGTCGAGTAACTGACGCACCTCCTCAGGTAGAAGGCTGTCACAAGGTTTTATACGTTGAGTAAGTTCCCTTACCTCTTGCCTGTAAACACGATTCTGTTCGCGCCGATCTTCCTCTTGATGTACCCAAATGCTGCATTGCTTCGACAGTTTCCTGTCTGAGCTCATGTGGGTACGCAGCCGGAAGCGGAGCTTCGCGTCTTGGTTGGTTGGGTGCGGGCAGCGTCGGGTCATGTTCACGACGTGTTGAAGTCGCCATTTTAAGTTACTAATATGACGATACACAATACAATTTCACTGGTTGCTGGACAACTAAGCGTTTCAGCCTAGGTTGTTCTTCACAATGTATGTCAGTTGTTATCTTAACAATCGTATTTTCCTGATATTCTCGGTGCTGAATTACTTTAGGGTGTTTTGAAATTTTTGCTGGATCTATGAAATTCTTCACTCGCTCGCTAACGTCGTCCAGGACACCAATAACTGGTCGTGTCGGCGTAGTTGACATATTTTAAATTACTCACATGGTTCACCGATTCTGAACTCCCGTTCGAATATATCAATGTCTTGACGAGTCACAAATGTGAATTATACACAATACTAACAATGCTGAATCTAGCTAAATCCTGGCAGGTGAAGCCAATGAAGATTTTGGTTTTCCTCTTCTTACTAACGGGTCGGTGGTCCCGCTGCGACAACCACTTGCCGGCGGCGGAGAAGGAACGTGGTAGTCTGGCTCGCCTCGTCGAGATGAAGGTGAGTGATGGTATTTGTGAAGACTGCTGGGCCTAATCTGACGTGGTGGTGTATCAGGTAAGGACTGAAGGTTGCCTTCAGCTCAGACTAGATTCCTATGCTATCTTGCTAAACTAATCAACCGACAAACGACTGACTTACATAAACGTAAGTTAAATATATTTATTGAAACTTTATGAATAATATGCAAGTTCTAAGCAAGAGCAAGATTGCTCAATAATCAAACTTAGTACAACTATATGTACGAACGAGTAGACTGCTAACAAGAAGTTTGACCAAATCTTTCTTCTGACACGATAACTGACATCAGCGAGATGTTCAGTGATTCGGAGTGGTGAGTGTGAATGCTTTCTATACCTGAAAGTCCATCTTTTATAGTACCCAGAACCTCTAATTCTGAGGTTCTATACATATCGTAATAATAAGATTCCTCCTAAATCTGTTTTAATGACTCTTCTAGGCACGTCATAAGCACACCTTGATTGGCCCGGACGATCAGTCCATCAATCAACTTCTGCTTATTCCTTCCTAGAAGTTTCTACCTAATAAATGTTGGTCGTTTTGACCAATCAACGATCCCTTCATTTCGATGTTCACTACAAAACCTATTCTATATAATTCTTCGCAATAGAGTTTGATCGACGCTCATTGATTATGACGTTATTCTTCTAGGGAGACGCTGCCTCCCTCACATAGGCAAAGCGGTGGTGACTGGTTCTGAATTGATGTGATCTGTCAGCTAAGTAGCTACATTGCGGAATGTGTTGTTGTCGCATGCCATTGTATGATTGATATATAGTTGATATACAAATTTTGATTCTGTTATCAATTCCTACAGGACGCTACAATGTCCATGTCCTGTTCATTGCCTATCGGCATAGAGCATGTAGGGTGAATTGACACATGAGCTGTAATTTCTCATTGCCAGCTTATGTTGTTACATTCTCCTGTGAGAATTCAGATTGCCTACGTCATCAACTAAGTCCGTTTGTCACGTTCGATTCCACTAATTATTATACCTTGATTATTTTCTAAACCATCGATCCAAACGACTGCTGAATATCATAAAAGTGCAACTTTCATCCAAACTATTTCCGACTACCTATCAACTCAGAACCGTGGGATCTATTCTAATCAATTCGGCCATTTCAAAATACAATTTAAAACTTTATCAAAATTCCATCCAATAAGTTCAGCGTGCTATATTGGCACACCATCCATTTACTATAAATACAATATCATCATCATTGGCTGATGTAACTTATCACGTTAATTATTACAATATAGATGTCAACCGGTCCATTAGCTCACCTGGTATTTTCAAATCATAAATTTCTCTTGGGACTTACTCGAAAATATAAGCCATCCGGCGGGTCATGACTCCCACAAGACAATCCCATATTTACAACATGTTCTATCTTGGTCACCATTGGCTCCCTTCTGTTTGTTGATAACATCATTCACGAAGACATTTAGAGTTTCCGGAACAGCAGACATCACATTTTCGAATGCTGTATCTGGAGGTGTATATTCATTTGTTTTGTATGTCATCGAACGACTATCACTACAGCCGCCTTAACAATTTGCAAGCATTCTTCCTTTGGATCTCTACAACGAGCTACTTAGAATCTTGTAACCGGTGTTTCTGAAACAAGCAATTGCCTTCCTACCACGAAGGCTTGTAATGATGAGATTTTGCCTTAATGTTTTTTATGAACACATACTTTGCTAACTGGGAAGATACTCCCCAAGCTCTTCCAGAGAGTACTGGCATTCATCATTTTCTCTTAGGAATGAAAACAGATGTTGAAATGCTTCACTGATAATGTCATCGCCGGGACGACCACGTTTGCGACCTGATGGTGTTTTGAAAAATATCTTAATGGAGCTGTTGTGATATTTTGCATCAACAACAACTAAATTAATAACAGTCTCTAGACAGGTACTAACGATATGTCCCCACACATCATTACTGCTGCTGCCTAATTCAGAATTGACTGCTTACATGATATACTTCTGACATATGTCGCGTCTGTCCAGAGGTCTCTTTTGATCAACAACCTTATCACATAACAAAACATACAATGGAGCATAAAGTAAAACGGCTGTAGTGATGATCTGAGAGTTTTGACCTTTTTCGAAGAAGGATGAGTCACAGACACGATGCTAGATTCTCGAGTATATGTGCACACAAAGATGATAGTCCTTCCAACTTGACAGCTATCCCATCTTTTCATTGTGTAGTAGTACTACTACTACTACTACTACGGGGAGTGATAACGACGTAGTCAGTGATAGGTATACCAATATAGGTTTTTAAGCCTGACGCTTGGATGCAATTGTGCATCCAGAAGTCTGAATGGTCAGAAGCTAATTTTTCAGCTCCTTTTATACTCTCATGGGCAACAGATGCTATGACCCAACCCATATGGGTCAGCTGATAAGAGTCTGAAACACTGGTTTTACTCAACACAAAATTACAGGTTGAGCCGTTGGTTTGACGCATGGCAACATAGATGTGTGTTGTGGTGTAATGGATAAGCTCTTTGCATCACCAATGTTTAACGGTGGTGCAATGGATTCCCCGGGTGCAGAAGGTTTTTGATAGACAGCAACAATTGTTCCATGTGTAGTACCTTTACCATCAATGGTATCCTCAGCAAAATCGGTGTTGTCCACAGCAAAGAAAACAAATGTCCCTTTCTTTAGAAATGGTGGTACATACAGATTATTGAATTGTCTCATGTTTTCGACAACCGAGTTAGCTATTGCTGTTTCTAGAAGCATGGTACGGTGGTAGGATATGCAACAGTTCTGTGCATGAAGAAGATTCACAATCTTCTTTTTCCTGGTGTCGTGATGCGCAGATAATGCCAATCCTAGAACCTGAGAATTTTCTCTTTGCTGGGATCTGAATTTTTCAGAAGAGGCAGCTTTAGGTTTATGCATCACTTGCCTATCCGATTTAAGTCCAAACATGAGGGTTTGACAAGATGTAAGCTCTATCAACGAGACACTCTCTGGTTTTGCCATCCAAACTATCTACAGGTCCAACCATTATCCATCGTATCGGTGTGTATAGTTCACATGGGATGTCATCCATATTGCTGGAAACAAGGACTGAACCAGGTTCGCCATCATTCTTAGTGAATGTTGTGATGCTTTTTCGAACAATCTGTGCTGCCCTATAGATCGCCTTCATGCCTTCCATACCATCATCTTCACACACCGCAGAATGAACCATTTCTTCCTCACATGCTTCTAGCGAGTACAGAACGGCACACTTGCGCCTGTCCTTTTGACGGACAGATCTTACATGATTTAGCTCAGAAAGGATTTTCTCTTTCAGCCACTGCCTACTAAATGTAGGTGAATGATTGTCCAAGCATTTACGGTCAAACATGTTTATATGTCATTTCTACGTCAGCCATAGACAGATAAGCCCCATTTTGGGTGTGTGTATCAACAATATGGATAATTTCAATCAGACATGCCATTTGCCAGGAGAGATCTTTCTCAGCATTTATTGTAGTATCTGAATCTCGTAAAATGTGGAAAACATGCTTCCTCCAGCAAGGCTTGTGATACCGGACATCAATTGCATGTGCATCACACGGGGAAAGCGAGGTATTTAATCTAGTAAGTAATGCTGTATCTTGTGCTATTTCCAATGCATCTCTTAGGGCTTTACCAGCATTATGATGATTATGAGTTCGTAATTTGAACAACTGCTGATTATGATCGTCTGTCTGGCAGAAGAAACAGTTCCTTACACAGTGGAATTGTCGAGGAACGTGTAAATACTGAAGTTGATGTCGATGCCTCATCAATAGCACTTTTCCTCTTTATCCCACCTTTCTTAGTAATGTAAGACCCACTAGATAGTGCATCCTCTATGCGATTTCGTGCACGTCGTATTTCTTCTTTGTTAGTGGCAGTAGAGTAACAACAGCGATGCCAACCCGCTTTATGTGAAGATAGTTCACATATGTGCAAAGTCTAAGTCTTTTATGAATTTCAATGTAGCTCTGTCTTCGACTGCTTGCAACAAATTGGTAACTAAATGAGTCTATTCTTGGATGCTGCACCATTGGTCCTTTAACAGTAGCATTTGACTTGTCTGGCATAAAATGCATAGCTTCCAGTTTGTTAACTCTTGTGTTTCATCAAGCTGTACATCGCTCATGATTTACTCAAATTTGATGACAAAATATATTTGATCAATGCTTATTGGAAGATTACAAACGATAATCCTGAAGTTTATTGCTGTCTGATTATGCTTATTGCAAATCTATGAGCAGACGATCAATCGAACAACTTTTTTGCAAAAATTTGCTTTCAGTTTACTTTTACTGGTGAATTTGAAAATTACCCTGGGCTATCCATTATTGTAAAATTGTGACACGCCGCTCACCATATACATACTCTGTCATAATGTTTATTAATAAACATGATGACAATGTGATTACGTAGATAACAGGTCATTGGGCTATATCGTCATTCTATCCCCTCTATAGGGTTACTATGGGCTACTGTTACCGTTAAATATTGTAACAAATATTGATTTAGAAAAAGGTGCAACATTTGCAGATGTTGTGTGAGAATTGCTTATTATTTTGGGAACTATCAACCAAAACATTATTTCTGGCACTTGAAGTTTATTATAAATGGTACCAATGCATTCGTTGACCCAGAAAACCTAGATATAGACATCAAAATTGTGAATTTAGGGTACATGGTTGCAGATATATTGGATTTAGATGGCGGCCATTTTGAAAATTCAAGATGGCCGCCATGAAGACATTTATGCAAATGCAAACATTGGTTTTTGAAATTGGCATATAAAATGCTTTCCAAAAATATATAGTGTTACAAATCCCCAAAAATTCTGAATGAAAATACATAGTGAACCCTACTATAAAATAATAGTTTTATATTAAGGTCACAGTAAACGTTGACCCCATGGCTCCAATCGGATGGTGCTGCCTCTGGTTGATATATGTAACCATATGTCCAAGAGTAGTCACAGTTATACTGAGCCAATCCTTAAATATAAAACGATATGTTGAACAAAACCAAAAACTTTACCAGAAACAATAGAGTAGTATACAAAGATCATGGTTTGCTTTAACCATTGACCTCGATATCATTGTGCACCGTCCGATTAATATATGTAGGTTAATTTAGGTCAAAGTTTAGTCCCAATATGAAGCCATGGCGCGATATAAGACGATAGGTTGAGCTAAATGCAAACACAGTGACCTTGGACTTTGACCTCATGACCTCGATATCATTTAACTTCACCCACTTGATATAAGGAAGCATGTGTCCAAGTTTAATCCCAATAGGGTGAAGCCACGCCGAGAAAGCTCAAATGACATTGGAAGCTGACAAACAGACAGACGGCTTAACAGAATCCCTTGATATATTGGCGAAAATTAAATTTTTTACCAATGATGCACGTTTCTATTAAATCAGATGCATGTATTCGGTAGAATTTCAGTATTTACGTGCTACCTTTTCTGGCCAAAATATGGCTATCTACATTGACCGCACTACAAAAACTGAAAGTGGTCCAGGTCTAGAAAAAAGAAATTCCGAAATTTCAAATACTGCTTTGAATGCTGAACATTCTATTACTGAAAGTTTTTATAAAATTTTAAGTGACAGTTTTGACATGAGCGAAAATAGACGATATTACACTATGGACAAATGAATATGCTAGCCTACTACTACCTAACGAAACGTTTGCTATGCGAAAGTAAACAGCAAACCGTTCCCTTGTACGCACCAAATGTATAATGCCTCCCTAATTATTTTACAAGCAGAAATCGTGGTTTCATCACGTTTTTGCAGTTTAGGTTAATTATTTAAATTGGCCAATGTTACCCTGTCTTTAAGTGGGGAATATATATCATGCATTATCAGCTATTTCGCAGAGACCACTGAATACACCATTTAATCAATGGCGCGATTTCAACAAAAATTTGGTGGAACGATATTACCACGATAGGCTTCAAGAAATCAAATGGGAAATTTTAATTTGTCAATTTTATTTCGTGGCCATCATGTCTATTTAAGTGCAAATAATTCAAGAATGGTGCAGTTTAATATTTGAACGAGACGTACAGGAAGAACAGTTCCGGTGACGTATTTAATTGAATATGCTGATTCATCCAATGTTCATTTTCTGTTTTGGAGCAAAACTGTCCTCAGTCTTCTGGGTGGATGTTTTCTTGGGTCGAATTGGTTACAAAATTAATAATTATCATTATGGGTGAGGATTGGTTTTGTTTTTAAATCTGGGTCAGGGGACTATCTAAGGAGCTGGCTGACAAGACAGCTGTTTTTTGGGAAAAGGGTAGAATCAGGTTATGGTGGGAAAATAATTGTTAAAATTATACTTTTAGAGGCTTAAATTGTGTAATCAAATATAATGAAACAAAGTATATAAATCTTAACATATGCCAAATTCCATATAAATTAATATATTTTATTTGTGATGATGAAATAGAGATCAATATTTTTTTAAAGTATATAAATTTATTCGTTAAGAAATCAGCATGTGTTAACATTTATTTTGTTTCATTATACGGAGGCACACAATTTAAAACTCTAAAAGTGCTTCTAGCAACTTTATTCAATTATTCTGGTGCGATTGTGCATGTGACAAACAACAATTATATATTTCCTTCGATAAATGTTAGCATATTAACCATCTCCGGTTTTAATAGTGTGTGCTTTGATGTAACTGTGTTGCCGGTATGGCTAAATAGTCGCTCAGATGGTACACTTGTGCAGATACACAAATATTTTCTTGCATATTTTGCGATCATTGGGAAAATTAGTGTGATTCGTACACCGTCATACAAGGGGGTTACTGTCTGACTCTACACAGTGGGTTACTGGCTGACAACACAGGACACACATTCATAAGATGTGATCTCCTTATTTAGGAGGTTTATTAAGTCGTGTGTGTGTGTGTGTGTGTGTGTGTGTGTGTGTGTGTGTGTGTGTGTGTGTGTCAGGTCGGTGGTTGTTAACCTCCGTCTGTTTGGACTAGCCCACCAAAGAAACAAGTGATGATTTTTTTTCCTAGCTGCTATATCACGCGTTTTTGCATTACTAGAACTTTGAGATGTTGGCTTCCCTTGGTCAGATTGCTTGCTCTTGTCCTCTCGAATGGCCGATCGAGTGCACGCAGATTGCTCTTCCGGCAAATGTTCATTTTTTAATCGAGGATCAATGTATGTGGCAAAACACAACACCTGTATTTTATTACCTGAATATTTGTCCAACGCGTATTCACAAATTGTGGTCTTTAACGTCGTAGCTAGTGTGTGAACGTCCTTACCAGCGAGAATCAAAGTGTCAAGTAAATGAAGCAATGCTTTAACAGCTGATATTGTTAAATACTTCTCGGCTGAAAGAATATCTGTACTCAGCCACAGGATCATAGGCTTCCTTCAATGCCACCAGAACCTGCAGATCATTATAACGGGGAATTAGATGTGGGCATTTCCTGTCATTCCTGAGAACCTTTCGAATTGCCTTCTGCTTCAGAAATCTGTTTGTCATGCTATGGGCAGAACCCCATCTACTGCAACGGACGACAGATTAATCACATGTATGTGTACATGCGTATGGGTTCATGCACCACATCAGCATTGTTGACGAGAAAAATTCTGCCTGGCTTAACTCTGCGCGCGCGTATGCATGCCTCCATATATAGTTTTGAAATTGCAACTTCGGGGAAGTTCTTGATGTGCAATTTGTGCAGACTTGGTTTACACCCTATACTAACATAGACTATGTTCATGCAAACAGTGAGTACATACTAATAAAGGTGTGTACACGTTTTCATATGCAATTTATTTGTTATTGTCTACTGTTGATTATGTCAATGATGTTTTATTCGGAGTTTGGCCAACACATCTGTGAATCCAGTAATGTACACAGTCAAAGAAAGGAGCAATCTAAGTACCTTCTATCAACACATACCTCACCATATTATAATAAGCATAATGGTAGTTATATACTGGTACTTGTCTTACAATCTTATATTATTCTGGGGCAACGTCTTGCCAGTAGCTTATGATGTGGCGTCACACACCTCACCAAAACTGGCATGACACACCACAAGGGATGGGCAGGGGAACTACTACCCTAACCACTATAACAGAAGATTAGTGGTACTCAAAGTATAAACAAACAATTCATTCTAACTAAATATTGGGTTACACTCGCTCTTGGCTGTGGGTGGGGAGGGGAGGTGTTAGCCACCCCAAATAATAAGTACTATACGATGTGATTATAAAATAATATCGGTACAGTTATAATTACATTTAAAGGAACGGGAAACCCATAATTCCTACCATGAGATAAAATGACAATGTTAACAATGTGTAAGATAAACACCACAACAACTAGGTTTCCAATACAGTGCATACGATAGTGGCAACAGCTAGTTTTCCAATACAATGCATGCTATAGCCACAACACCACCTAGCTTTCCAATACAATGTATACGATAGCCACAATAACAACACGTTTTCTAATACAGTGCATACAGTAGCCACAACAAGAAGCAGCCATTCGTTTTCAGTACCATGATAAATCAGCAACTATGTTGACTATACAAATCTGGCATAATGACAATCCCACAATGACCATGTAATGACGATACTATGGTGACAAACCAATGATAATATGAAAACACGGCTCGCTATGCAACTTGGTGCAGAGCCGGGAAAGAGGCTTTACAATAAGCAGTCCTCTTTCGTTTGAGCAGTCGTCCTTAACTACTTATATCCTATCTCATGTCTATTCGCGCAAGCACGAGAGACGTCTGTAGTGAAAAAGTGTTGCCATATTTATTAAAGTAGGTAGTGTAAAAGTAAGCGAATGTGCATTTTTTTAGGTTTAACAAGAACTTAGCTTAACTCTTAAAAACGAGTTTTAAGAATGGCACTCGCCATAGTCCAATGTTATACAGAAACAAGGTCTAGCTGACCTGTAGCGCCTACTTATAATCAGCGCTAAGAAAGTAAGATAATTATATTACAATAAAAAGGTGACTATTAGTCATCAGCGCAGTAAATGTTCAGGATGATGTGCAGAAGCAGTTGACGCCTGGTATTCATCGGCGCTGAGAAGATTCAGGAAAAGTGCAGATGCTGTTGGCGCCTCTTAGTCATTGGCACAAATTAATGTGTTTTGTAACAATTTATTCATCACAATAGAATTTACTGTAGTTGATGTCGCACAGCAGAATATCCTGGTGAAGATGAAGAGGCTAAGTCTATAAGTAGTACCCGCATGGGAATCCGCAATAAACACAGTAAGTCTAAACACTGAAGGTGGCACTATATACATGCAGGTTTCAAATCACCACTTTTTGGGTGTGGTGTGGACAGGTTTGGTGAGATATCAGAACGGACCAATCGTTTCATATGATATTTTAGTCGTTGTAGGCCAAAAGTTGGTGCCGCTCAAGAAGGTCCCTGCAGTCTTTTCACTGGGAGTACGGCACCATTAAGTAGGCTACGCCAATGTTCCCCACAGGAGGGCTAGGGCAACCTTATATTTGAGTTAGTTTATTTACCCCTAAACAGAGTCGGCGGCGTGTGATGAGGCTGGCCATCGATCGCGGATACAGGAACTTGATGAGTTACGCTGATGTAGATTGCTAAATAAAACCCAGCGAGCTCTGCATAGTAGGCTCAGATAATGGTTAATGCATCGGACTACCCACTCGTCCCGATTGAGGAATAGTAGCCGATACGGCTCCTTATATACTGTGGCGACCAATCAAAAGTGACTATCGCAGAGTGAACCAATCAATGCACAGCTACCTGGGAGGGATAGCATGCGGAGCGCACGTGGCTGTGACATCATGCTGTTGGCACATGCACGATGCTAATCTACACTAACTTTGAAGAATTATAGCACTAGATTTTTATTTACTGATATCTCAGCCATTCCTTGTCCGATTATAATTCTGTAAGTGCTATTATTTGCGTTTTCAGAAATACAGACGATTATGTACATAAACGATGCCCATGCAGCGTAGGTACGCTATCTCTTAACGGCGTGCATGTGTGATGCGCATTCTTGTGGACTCTGTTATTTCGTTCTCTTCTGTGGCTATGCGCACTGCCCATAGGACCACAGGGTGTGTGGTTGGATGGCTGATTTTTCTAAGCGATCCACGCTACAATATCATTGGTGTAGCTATGTGTGGTGCCATGGTAGAGATAGAAAGAAACAGCTTGATATACTTGAAGTCAGGAGCACAAGACACTTAGCAACCAGAAGGATTCATATTAAGCGAGTAATTGGCTATAAAAATTACCCCATACTGTCATGAAAATTCTGCCTTGAAAACATTGAATAAAATTGAAGAGAACACTTCGAGTTCAAAATTGTACTAAGTAACATGTGTGTTTGTTTCTCTTCTAGAAAGGTTTCTAAGCTGTACTGCCTTACTTGTGTAACTATAGATTTTGTATCATTTACATTGACTGACATTTTTGTTTGTTATGCCAGCCTGACACTTGCACGAATTTTGATCACGAATAGGCCCACATTGTGGCGTGCCAAAACGTGCCAAAGTGGTCATTTTTGGGGCACAAAATTTGTGAACACGACAAAGTTAAGCATAACTTGCTCCATATCGTCCATCTGCCACGCATTTGTTACGAACTAGTTACGCATCCACCACGAACACTTGGCACGTCTTTGTCACGCATTGGCACTCATTATTACGCCATAGTTGCGCCAAATTTACGCACTACTTACGCATAATTTACGATGATGTCACGCAGGTGCACGCAGTGGCACGACTAACATGCCAACTGACCATCATAGTTACGCATTGACACGCCCTAGTTACGCATGCGTAACGTCATCGTACAGGAATTTGGGCCGCGATGGCCCCCGTGTGGGGACGCGACGGCCCCCGCGTGGGGACGCGACGGCCCCCGCGTGGGGACGCGACGGCCCCCGCGAGGGGACGCTATGTCGGTCACGTGTCAGGATAGCCTATATAAAGCCATGGTTCAAAGAGCGTCACGCATTCAATGTTCAGTGGTTCAAGAGAGAAGATACAAGATGTTGAATACACAAGAAGCTATTGACGAGCAAAGAAAGTGTTTATATGTAGCTGCCGGCATTATGATTATTGACCATCAGATGAAATTAGAGCAGGATGAAGAGAAAAAGAGGAGAGAAGAAGAAAGAACCCTGGCCAGACCAAGGAAACCAAGAAGTGTGTGGGTCAGATAATGGTTGACAAGAAGACATAAGTATGGACAATATGATCAGTTGTTGACAGAACTCCACAGAGAAGATCCCAACGGATACAAGAATTTCCTGAGAATAACCCCTGACCTATTCCAAGAAATGATTGAGAAGTTGACACCCCACCTGGAGAAACAGACCACCTTCATGTGAGAGCACTTGAGGTTGGACTGAAGGTGGCCATCACCCTCCGCTTCCTGGCCACTGGAAATTCATATGCAAGTTTACAGTACTGCTTTAGAGTTTGTGAGAGCACTATATCCAAGTTTGTCCCGGAGGTGTGCAAGGCACTCATTGAGGTCTTCAGGGGAGAAGTGCTGTGATGCCCAAAGACTGAAGAACAGTGGAAAGAAGTGGTTCAGAAGTTCAGTTCCAGATGGCATTATCACAACTGTTTGGGGGCCATTGACGGCAAACACATTGCCATCAAGAAACCACCTGGAGCAGGTTTTGGTACTTTAACTATAAAGGATTTCACAGCATTATACTCATGGCAGTTGCAGACGCAGGATACAAGTTTTTGTATGTCGACGTTGGAGCGGAGGGTGGCGCCTCAGATGGAGGAACATGGAAGCATTGCACCCTGTATGATGCCATAGAAGACAACAGAGCAGGCCTGCCCCAGCCAGACCCACTACCCAATGATGACAAGCCCATGCCATACCACTTCATTGCCGACGATGCTTTCTCATTAAGGAACTGGTTGATGAAACCATACTCTCACCGGTCACAGATCCACAGAGAGCTGATCTACAGCTACAGGTTGTCTCGAGCCCAGCGAGTGGTTGAAAATGCGTTTGGCATCTTGGCTCATAGGTACAGTCTACTTATTTTTAGCTGCGCGAAGAGTAGCTCTACAAACTGTCGTGTCTCTTCGTGTGTTAGTTAGTTAGTGTGGAACAAACGCTTATTTCGAGTGACAACGCTGGGAGTTTTTATCTGATAATTACCAAACTCAAACAGGATGTTGGCCTTGGGGCCCAGAAAAGGAGGCTAATATAAGGGTCAAAGGTCATGGTGATGTTTCAGGGGTCAAGAATATACATTTTTAGTCACAAAAGCCTATTCCGGGCGACTACACCGAGGGTTTTTTTCCCGGATTATCACAAGGCTTGAAAAGAAGGTTGGCCTTGGGGGTCCCGAAGATGTTGGGTGATTTGGGCCCTGCGGTGGTAAAAAAATACCTTTCTTTTTTGTGAGAAATAAATTCCCCTCGCCTAGAAAAGGTCAATAAACATGCTTCAAGTTAACAAATGACGCCTTTTACGGTCAATGTCATCCATTTAGGGTCAAGGCCCTTTTATGCGCAGCTACTGAGATTTGATCGAGCTTGTTTTTACTCCAATTTTCTGCTTTTGACTGACATCTACTGCATTTGAAGTGTTTACTCATTTTTACTAAAAACCTAACTCATTTCAGGTTCAGATGCTTCCTGACCACGTTGCAGCAACGTCCCAGCAACGTCGAGTTGATCACCATGTGTGCCTGTGTGTTGCACAACCTCATCTTGACCAGATACCCACTGGCGACAACAGATGTGGACCACGAAGATCCAGCTATACATGCTCTGGTTCCAGGTGTATGGAGGGAAGATCGTGACCTCCAGGGATTGCTGCCTTTGACTCGGAACACATCTCTCAAGGAGGTGAATGACCAGCGGGACTATCTATCTCACTACTACCTGTCTCTTGCTGGTGCTGTCCCCTGGCAGGAAAAGATGGTCACTCCAGGAAATTGAATTGTGATCTTTGGAGAACTGTTATTTTGTAAATAGTTTTGTGATATTGTTGTAATATTTAATAAAGGGAAGTTGCATCACATTTTTATTTTTGTTTTCTTGTCCACTTATTTTATTTAATAATTCGTTCATATATTTGTGAAAAAAATAAACTGTAAGAAAACAAAGCTTCCCTTGTTTTCTTACAGTTTATTTTTTCCCCAAATATATGAACGAATTATTAAATAAAATGTTGCCCCCCCCCCCCCCCCTGACTGCTGTTTTCAGCCTCCAAAATTGTATTGCTTAAATTCCTTTTTAAACTGTTGAAATAAAAACAGTTTGCTTCCAAAATCTTTTTATTAATAACAAACAATCAACAAAACATTCAAAATACATACAAGAATACACTGACTAGGTACTGGAAAACAGAGCAAAATTTGTCAGAATCCACTAGAAAAAGATTGGTCACTAAACTTTACACTAAAGAAAGTTTGGCACTTAAGACTGTTTACCAAATTTACAAGAAAATTAATAAAGAACGTAAATACAAATGAATACAATAATTAATTAGTGGCCATTATTGCTCAAACACAATTACTGTCCATTACACAATGTACTGCTCCTCCTCATCATTGCTAGGCTGGGGAGGGGACAGGTGGGTCATGCTGCTGGCAGCTGACCCAGGTGTCAGTGACGGCACAGATAAAGTTGTGGTCACTGGGGTGAGTGTCCTGAAACCTGGTGATGGAACCAGCGTGGCAGCTGGTGCTGAAGGCATGACGAGGTAGTCCTGGGACCATTGGGAGGATTCACCTGAAGCTCTGGAAGCTTGCCACCAATGGGAGTCACTGGCGGCTGTCATGGACCACGGCGAGGAACCACTGGCAGCTGGTCACTGAGAGCTCCTGGGAGACTGGGACCACTGGTAGGTGGCAGGTGGCTGGAACAACTGAGACTGGTCCTGGGAGTGGTGCTGCTGCTGCTGTGAGGGTACCTCTGGACCAGTTTCAGGCAGTCCAGCTCAAAACTATGCCAGTTCCCTTCTGGTATGGACTGCATATGGTCCTCAAGTAGGCAGGCAAAGTCTCTGACAATCTTCCTTTGGCCAGTCAGCTATGCAGTCTTCCCAATGTCAGCTTTGGTAAGAACCGGAAACAGATCAAGGTAAACAGGTTTACAACAAGAGGCCCAAGGGGCCTGTATCGCTCACCTGGAACTATTGACCATTGGCAATACCGAACAATAGAATTTGTTTGAACAAAAGTGTCGCCAAACAGCCAATGAGCATCCCCAAAAACATATACAAAAACAATTTCAGCTTGGAAATCTGTCAAACACAAAATTACAATATGGCTGCCAAAATGCGTCCATCTTTGATTTTGCCGGATCAGCTTCGTTTGATCAAACTTGCATCACTATCACCCAAGGATGCAAATTTCCCAGTGGTTCTCGAGAAAATATTTAACAAATTTCCCATTGATTTTCTATGGGAGATTTTGGCGGATTGCGGACATCTTGGATTTTGCCCGATCGACTTTGTTTGAACAAACCTGGATCTCTATGCCCTAAGGATGCTTCCTGCCAAATACAATTCAAATCGGCACAGTAGTTCTTGAGAAGAAGTAAATTAAAGAAAAAGTTAACACAGACGACAGACAGACGATGGGTGGTCACCATGGCATAAGCTCACTTGACCATTCTGGCCAGGTGAGCTAACAATGTAAAATATTTAATGCAAATGTATCCTACTGTGTATCAAAGGCCTAAACATTTGTAAAAATTGAGAGCAAACATTTGAAATAAAAATATGGTTTCAATTTTACTGCTTCATTTACCTGCTGTAGAGCAGCACTCAGGTCGCTCTGGGAGATGGTGCTGTGGGAAACCACTGACGAGGCGGAGGTGGACCTGGGTGTCCTGATGCCAGATGTGTCACGAGTGGCAGGCTCTGGTCGGCTCTTCTTGCCTGGCCCCTTGCCCTTCCCCTGGAAGTCTAGACGGCTGGAGTTGGACAGCTCCTCCTGGTCCTCGGTTAGGTCAACTTGGCTCCCAAACTGCAAATACAAAAAGAAATAATAAACACATTTGTAAATATCGTAGCTGTGATGAGAAAAATGTGATTAGTGAAAATGTATAGGAAAATTTTACCAAATTTCCTAAATATTTACTTGTATTCTTTAAATTTTTGCCAGAGATATTAAACTCACATCTTCACTGGGAGCGGTATGCCCCCTCTCACTATGTGGGTCTCCAGGAAGCCCCAGACCTCCATGATCTCTGCATCCCTCTGGCTTGGTTCCATGGCCCCAGAACCTAACTTCTTCTTCTTGTTGGTGATTTTCCCCACTCTGGTGCACATATTTTCATAGAGCTTCTTCACTTGGTCACCTAATAAAATAAAAACAAAAAAAATATTAAACTAATGCAGAAAAATAAAACATAAAAACCAACATCTCCACCGAGAACAATAAACTAGAGGGTGCAATGAACTGGATAAATTAAGATAATGCAAGCAGGAGTATCTAAATTATTTAATACATTTTATTACTTATTTTTATGTATTTATTTTATATATTTTATTATATCTTTTCTTTCTTATTTTGCCATCCAAAACAACAGTTTGCCATAAAAAAACAGTTTGCCATCAAAGAACATTTTGCAATCAAAGAACAACAGGGGATTGCTGAGACATTACACACACATCTGCATTTGATTTAATGTCCCTTCCAGACAATGCTCAAATGTGCCTACAAATGCACCCTGCCATGTATCAAAGGCTAAACACATTTAAAGAGAGAACCAAGCAAAAAGCGAAGAGCACTTACCTGTTGCAGTTGGCTCAAGGTTGCTGCCTATTCTGGTCCAGAGCTGGTCCTTGGATTGCTTGTTGAGCCGGTTTTTCTGCCTCTTGTCAAACAACTCTTCATGGTCCTTGACAAAATCAGCCACCTTCATTGTCGACTCTGTGGTCCACTTGTAAGGATGGATCTCCTTTTTTGACATCCTTATCCTCTTTTTCTGTTTCGGCTTGGGAGAAGAGTAGGGGTGGGTCTCCTGTTCAGAAGAGGCTGACACCTCTGCTGGGTTGATTGTCTTGCTGGTGACCTGTGTAGGTGGAATAACATAACTGCTACTGTTACTGGATGAGGAAGATCTGGACCTGGACTTTGCCCTGGACCATTCTGCCACAGATTCTGCCACAGACCTTGTAACTGACATCTCGGACCTTGCAAGGGAGGGTTTCCTTGCTGCTCTGCCTCTCTCTGATGAATTAGCTCCTCGGCCTTTCACTCCGGTGCCTCCACGCTTCTTAGGTGCCATGATAATCCAAATATAATCCAACAATAACAATCCAATAATAACAGAACAATCCAATACAATACAATAATACAATAAATCCAATCCAAAAGACACTGTACACTGCACTGCATGCTGATCAAAGTCGACTTCCAAAACGGCGAGTCGAGCCACGAACCCATATTTATATAGTCCTCGTGCCGTGTCCCCATGTGACCGAAATGATGACGCGACTTTTGGCGGGCCACTGCGTGCCATGCGCAAAGTGTGCGGGACAATGCGTGCGGGACAATGCGTGCCACAATGCGCGCCACGTTGTGTCATGCCATGTGTCTCGTTCATGTATGACGTCATGGCGAAAGGGGAAATCACATTCCTTCGCGCCACTACATACTAATGCGCAACTATGGCGTGCCCTCCTGACACCAATGCGTGCCACTGGTGTTTACATTTTGAATTTTTCCCATGGAGACACGACATAGCGCGCAGTGACACTCAGCGCGCAGTGACACTCAGTGGCCCACAGTAGTTGAGCATAAATTGAGCATGAGTTACGGCATTGGCACGAAAATGACGTCGTGACAGCTCGCAAAATATTTTTGCAAGTTTCAAAATTCCCCCACGGCCTGGCATGAGCGCACGCACTTGACACGAAGCCCCAAGCACCTTTTCACGACTAGTTCCCTCATTGGGTAGCCACAATGTGGGCCTATTCGTGACCAAAATTCGTGCAAGTGTCAGGCAGGCTTTACAATTCTGCCCAACTATATCATGTCATACTTTCAAAATTAAAATTTTTTGATGGACAAAGAGATCACTTTAAATTTACCCCTGAAATTGCCGACTCTGTTACCGAGTCGAGCAGTAAATCTTCACAAATAATCTTCTCTTTGTCTGCAAATAACCTCTCCAGAATCCGTTTTGGGCAGCTTGAGTGTTAAAGGGTTTGATAGGACAAGACATTTTTCTGCATTGTTTATGTTGGCCTGGGGATGACGAGTCGGCCTGCTGAGTTTCAGCAGACTACATTTAATTTTGTGTGGTTTAACTCTGGACTTGCTGAATATTTTGAAAACAATTTAACTGAAAGTTGTTGATGGCTAACACACCAACAACCTTCAGTCAAATTGTTTTAAAAATATGCAGCAGGTCCAGGGGGTGACATCTATCTTACTGTTTTGACATTAAAGTACACAAGCTCCAAGAATATCTTGACTTGGGGGTGTAGTGGAAAAAGAGGTAACCATTTGATGACCAAGGCGATAAAGCCGGTCATTGCATTGATTTTAACAGTTAAACGGTCATTTATTTTTTTTAATGCCTGGCTCTATGATCAAGACCTATTATATTACATTTTCCAAAAAATTGCCTTTTAACTTGCAAATGTATGGTCGCCAAGCAGAGATCTCAACTTTCTAGACAGGCCTCGATCATATAGGGTTAAACTGGCTGTACATCTATTTTACTCCATACTGCAGTACAGTGTACTAGCCTTTTAGTGTTACGCGTATTTTAACCATTTTCTCTCATACCCAGAGGTCAGTATTTTCTCACTGATTTTGACATTTGGTGCTCAAAAATCATCAATATAGTGTGAAACTTGGAATGGTTGCATGGAGAAAGCCTCATGATACATGAAATATTATCTTTATTAACCATGGCACAAAATATGCATCATTTTAAACAGGACACAAATTTGGCTGTTATGCTAACTCTTTCACCGAAATCTCAAAACCATTTGCAAAAAGCTGTTTATTATTTTGAAAATAATTTGACTGGAAGCCATTGTTGCCATAGGCAGCAATAACTTGCAACCAAATTAATTTCAAAATATTCAAGATTTCATTTATGGTTGTTGAAATTGACATAAAAGGGATTGCATTGGTGAAAGTCAACTTGAGTAGTTACATATGAACAAAGCTGCTGAAGATATTGCAGAATTTTCAGCAAGTTCATCGTCATGATTCATGCACTATTTTGTTTATTGTCTATCATACAATCAGGGCACATCTTACAAACACCAGACTGGTTTTTAGTCATGGTACTCTGTCCAGGTTGCCTGTAGTAACAGTGTGTGTTTAATAGGTCAACCTATTTTTCAGCATTCCCTGTGTTAGCCTGTGGAGGACGAGTATACCATTATGCAAGAAGCTCGGGCAGAATTCCTTGGATAATGTTCAGATACTTTCTTCAGGCAATCATTCCAAAATTAAGTGTCCGGAAAGATTTGCTCTGTTGATGATCTTTGAACACCAAACAACAAAATCACAGTAATATGCAATTGTGCCTGAACTTGAAAAAAATAGCATTGGTATTCTTAAGATATAGTTCACCTGAACTAGACCTGGTCAAACAAAAATGTGTACCATTGCTAACAGTATCTATATCTTTCTGCTCCCGACAATAGGGGCACTTGATTTCCAAAACGCCTTCACCACAACAGTCACATTTTACCATTCCATCCGGGGATGCACTGAAGTGATGGTATACATGACTAATAAACAAACCCGCACCCGTTACACTTAGGGCGTGATGCGCCTTCATATGTTGATCCTTGTAAAACCTTCGTGGCAATTTCTCATGCTAAAATTCTAGCATTACTGTCTTGAATGGACAAGAATATATTGTGAAATCTTGCCCATGATTTAGTCAGTGTTTTGGACCACTAATCGTGGCATGAAATCCTTATTTTAATGTCTGCATATGTTAAGATTGATGGATGGAACATGTTATAGGGTCTAAGGTTTTGTTAGATTACTTACATATCCCCTGCCTATATGTGAAGATTAGATAGTTGCCAATTTAGAGAGATTTGGCAATGTAATGATGACAGTTGTGTTAATAATAACAGGTACGAGATCACAAAGTATATCTGCGATGCGTGAATAAGTATTCAAACTACTACTTTAATGACTTTAACAAAATCACAGGTGATAAAAGATGTGGTATACAGTATGATACTGTATGGACTACAAACAGAGCATGCTAAATTTTTGAAACCGCTTTGCCTTCAGCTTAATGGTTCATTAACATGTTTCACTCCAATGAATTTTAAAATATTGAGCAGAATATGGACTATGATACGTGCCTGTTATAGTGCATATATATAGTATATGATGTGCGTTTGAAGCAAATGTCCTTCCTTACTTCAGCGTGTGTTAAGGATATATTATATTATATGATGTGCGTTTGAAGCAAATGTCCTTCCTTGCTT